>JASZXT010000376.1:0-25583 GCA_035521555.1 Lecanoromycetidae sp. Uapishka_2
GGGTTGGGGATTCGGGAGGAGGGAAACTGCGGATGGAACGGCAAGTGAGAAAGTTGAGCAGAGTAAAGATGTGTCAACTCAAGCATAATCAATCCCGGCATCCAACCAAATATCCGGGTATCATCCCCAAACTCCTGTCAATCCAAGCGTGACCAACCCTATCATCTGCCAGACCCGTACTCTATGACACCCGGAGTGATTTTGAAGAGTACTCGGAAGAAATGCCAGAATGGCGCCATGATGTAGCCAAGAGGTGTATGGCGGTAAAGAACTTGCGGCAGCACGAACGGTCCTCGGGGCGCGTTAATGTCAACACCATATCCTACCATTGTGTGCGCTAAGCGAGGCTGGCAATATTTGAATCGACACCAGCTTTCTGCCAAGTACAGACAGTACATGTAAACCAGCATTATGGTAAACCATGTAAATCTTGGCCTCCAATCTGTCTTCTTCCAACTCCAAAGGTGCGGATGGAATATTGCGAATTCGAAATGGATGGTGCCATTGTTGTTATCATTGGCAGAAGTCTCGTCCGAAGACGTGACCTCCTCCGACGTATTATTGCTGAGAGGTGTGACCTTTTCTTCTGCAATTGTCTGGGTAAATTTCGTAGGATGGGAGGCGATGACGCATTTAGCAACAGTCTTTGGCGGGCTGCTAGTCGTCGCTAACACTCTTGAGAGTTGTCTGAGTATCTCGATAGTGTCTACGGGCTTGGGTGGGGTAGCTTTATCATGCTCGGAAGACGGGTAAGCTAGCACTCCTGGCTGAGGTTCGTACAGCGGATGTGGTGAAGAGGCTCGAGAAGAAGGGTAAGATGCCTCTAGCTGTGGTTCGGGTCCGGGTAGGATAGCCTTCGGTGTTATTGGTCGATGGGTTGGAGACTGATTGTAAGGCTCGAAGGCTGTCTCGGATTTAGAGTCGGTTAGGGTCATATCATTCGATAAAGAAGCCATATTCGGCTCGTGTGAACATGGATCTTCCAGCATTCTAGGGTTTTTGAGTCAGTATATAGGTATGTTTGGGTTAGACTGCCCAACTTACTGCCTGCACATCTGTAAGATTGGCTTTGCGGAACAAGGCTTCACCCTCAGCGGCCGTCTCAACATGGCGGCAAGAAGCCTTTCCTCGCGTGTCTGCTGTCGGGTTGATGTCTCTGGTGTGTAGGACGGTGGGGGTGTTGAGGGTCGCTGCATTGTATGATCGTCCTCGATTTGGTCGATGTCCCATGAATTCGTGACATTCTCGGTGTAGTCGAGTCGATATGGCCGGCTGACGGTGGTTTTGTTACTCTTTGACGACCTGATACTCGTGGTATAGTCGCTATTGGAACAGTCGTCGTCTGACATGGTGCCCGTCGTGACGGGCGAAATCGAGGTAGCTGCTGATGGGTAAGAAGCCTTTACTCGGTACAATGATGAAGTGTGAGCAGTCTTGACGCGGTGAAATGCTGATGGGCAAGGATTTTGTACACAGTGTAAGGTTTGAAGGCAAGCAGTGGGAGGGAAAACAATGTTGTGTTTGTCGCCAGACGCGTTATCACTGTCATGCGATTGCGATTATCAGCCACAAAGGCTGAAGATGCGAAGGTTCGTCCCGTCCGGTAGAAGCTCGTGGCATTTCCTTGGTAATCCTTGGCACGCTACCCGAGGCTGTCCAGAAATCGATCTGCCAGCCTTTCTCCCCTTTTCTCGGCAATCTTCTTCTTTCGCTCCTCAATCTCCCTCCTCTTCGCTTCTTTCCTTGCCTCCCGTTCTTTTCTTCCCTTCTCTGTCTCTTGCCGTTCTCGTTCCAAGGCCTCCATTTCCTTCCTTCTCCCTTCATTGTCTTTGCTGAATTGGTAGAAGCCTACGCCCTTGCTCCTGACCTCCTTGCTCGCATCGTAATGCACTTCCTCCGGCGGGGTCATACTTCTATCTCTCTTCCTTGCCAAGTCATCCATCTGTGCTGCGATTGGCTCATCCGGGTTGAAAGCAGCAGCTTGAATAGTGTCTCCATGAATTAGGTTTTCAGGTCTAGAGGGTCGCGCTGAAGCTTCTGATAGCTCTTTCGCGGCGTACGCCTGCGCATTGTGCTGTCTGAGCTCTCGGGCTGCTTCAGTTCTTGTCCCTCGCCGTTGTCTGCCAAATTCATCTTCGTAGTCCACCAACTCTTCCGACTCGCTATCTCCACCATCATCAGAGGAAGTATCGTAATTGGGCTCCTTCCCTCCCTCTTGAGTCTCGGCCCATTTACGATCAAAATCAACTAGGCTATTCTCCTCTTTGTTCGTCCTGCCGTCACTTGATGGTACATAATCCCCTCTTTTCATCGAAGCATACAACCGAGCCTTTTCCTCCATTTTTCGTTTCGAGCGATGTAGTGTAGCTGCGTCCACGGTTTCTGATGATTGGGCATGTGATTGGGGTCGAGCAAGGCCATCGTCCGAAATATCAGCAAGGGCTCGCTTCTTGGTACCTTTGTTATGAGCAGTGAAGATAGAATCCTTAGCTGACTTGGATGGGCGGGTTCGACCGGCTGTTGTAGAAGCGGCAGATGGAGAGGCGAGGAGCGAGGAGAGGGTCGTTGTGAAGGCTGCATTGCCAGTGCCAGAGACAGGAACCTTCTTGGAGGATTCGGGGCGCGGGACGCCGTAAAGCGAGGAGCTGGATGTCATACCTCGTTACTTGAGTGCTTAGTTCAGATGTCGAAGTCGGACATTGTACATTCACAACAGCTGTGGCTGGTATCCATTGCTCGTTACGGAGTACTTAATTTGCATGCCAGCTAGCGTGAATAGGTAACCCTAAACCTAAGCTGGCCGCGTCTGGTGTCGAATCGAGGGTGAGAATTTGCAAATTGACTCGTATCATCGTTGTGAATGTGAAAGTTGATTTCTAAAGAAAATTGTGGAGGTGAGTAGCAGGATGTCTGCGGCGAATCAAGTGTACGTTGCAGTGATTGGTGAGTATTAATGAATTTATCTTCATTCCAGTGTCCTTAGATGAGCCGTACCCACCCAGTGCGATTATACAAAAAGGACAGTAGGAGAACCATTGCGGAATGAATAGTCTACTTTCTGTCTATATTCAATCGTAATCTGGCAGATGCGATGTGGCACTGGCTCTTCAATATTTCTGGCATCATAGTCCGAGCAAAGCTTCTCCTCAATCTGCACGACCATGTATTCGTCAACTTGTCAAATCCTGACTGTAATTAGGTGCTGGCGGCGTTGGCCGTCACTTCCTCCAACAGCTCCATGTCCTGAGCCAGAAGCTCCCAAACATCTCCTTGATCCTCATCTCGCGATCGACCAAATCTCTCAGAGCCCCGTTCCGTACAAAACCTCTATCGTTAGAATCATGGGAAAGCGATCTCAATGCATCCACCTCGCCCGCTCTCAATGTCAGCCAAATCATCAAATTCCTGGACGAGATCCCAGGCAAGCGTGTGCTTATCGACAACACTAGCAACCAGGATGTTGCGAATGCTTACCCTGAATTCCTGAAACGAGGTATCAGCGTCGTAACACCGAACAAGAAGGCTTTCAGTAGCGACATCAGCCTGTGGAAAGACATACAGGATTCAGGCTACCGGCCATACGAGCCCTACCTCGAACGAGGATTGATGTACCACGAATCCTCCGTCGGCGCCGGTCTCCCAATCATCTCCACACTCAAAGACCTCATCAACACGGGCGACCGAGTACAAAAAATCGAAGGTGTCTTCTCCGGCACTATGAGCTTTCTCTTCAATAACTTCGCACCCGTAGAAGGCAAAGGCGGTAAATGGAGCGCGGAAGTGGCGAAGGCAAAAGAGGCAGGTTTCACGGAGCCGGACCCAAGAGATGATCTCAATGGCGTCGACGTTGCGCGCAAGCTTGTCATACTTGCAAGATTGGTTGGATTGGAGATTGCAAGTACAGATAGCTTCCCCGTTCAAAGCCTTATCCCGACAGAGCTGGAGAGTGCGAAAAGTGCAGAGGACTTCATGGAGCGTTTGCCAGAGTTTGATGAATCGATGGATAAAGTTAAGAATGAGGCGGTGGTTGAAGGCAAGGTTGTGAGGTTTGTGGGAAGCATTGATGTAGCCAAGAAGGCTGTGAAAGTTGGATTGGAGAAGTTCGACAAGGGCCATCCGATTGCGGGTTTGAAGGGTAGTGATAATATTGTAAGTTTCTATACTCAGAGGTATGGAGCAAATCCCTTGGTTGTGCAAGGTGCTGGGTAAGTTTCTCTCGTCGAAGGATTGAGGATTCTTATTCGCTAACGATGTGGGGCAGAGCTGGGGGTGCTGTGACTGCGATGGGGGTAACGGCAGATTTGATCAAAGTCATACAACGGATCTCGTAATGCATAGTTCATCTCAGCAAATTGCTGGAAGAAAAAAGCAAAGCAAAGAGCAAAATCAGCAAGTGCCTTCAATTCAACTATTTACATAACAATCTTATCAAATTTGCAAGAAAAGTATGGACGATGACATAGCTAGAGTGAAACCTAGTAGGAATACCATGGACTACAACCAATAGATTCAGCCATGGGAAATAGAGAGCTTGGCTGAAGTAGGGTGAAGGATAAATACATAAGGGGTAAGTATTCTTGGTCTATTGTGAGAATCCTTCTATATCAGCGCGTTCTATCCTTTTTCCCTCGGTACGATGCTATGAACTCGTCCAATCCTTCAGGACCAGTCGAGCCTATTCAAATTAGCACCTTCCCCAGATCTCGACAGCCCACGGAAGGTACGTACCATAAGCATACTCTCGCGGCTTGACGTCCTCGTTCTCGTCCAACCAATGCAACAGGGGTGTGAAAATTCTCCAGCTCGCGTCCAATTCATCTCCCCTTACACTTCTCGAATAATCACCCTGTAATGCATCGAGGAGCAACACTTCATACGCCTCAGGGATCTCGCGCCCACGGTAAGTCAGGTCGAGATCGATAGCATCGATAGCAGCCGTCTTTACTTCTGTTAGCGCTGGTACGAATGAGTTAATTTTCAAGAAGACGGCTTCGTTTGGTTGGACGCGAATGACCATTTGATTTCGGACGATGTCCGAGCCCTGGTCCGAGAAAATAGTAGAATTTGCTGTCTGTTTGAAGTTGATGACGATCTCGGTTTTGGATTCATTCAGTGCTATAATATATCAGCAAATGATAAAACCACCGAGAGGTTGGTTGAAATTTACCTTTTCCAGCTTTGAGAAAGAATGGTACACCGAACCAGCGCTCGTTGTTGATATGTGCCACTGCTGCGCAGAACGTAACGCATCGTGAATCATCGGGGACATCGTCCTCGTCTTTAAACGCTGGCTTCTGTCCATCTTCGGATTGGGTGTATTGGCCGATGATCGTATTCTCGTGCTCTATGGGTGGAACCCAGTCTAGTACACGTGCCTATGGTAGCGTGGTTGTCAATTAGTGGTGGTAAAGGAATCTGTACAAGTGATGCTCACCTTCTGGTCACAAAGGTCATTTGAGGAAAATGATTTGGGTCTCTCCATGGTGAGAAGTGCTAAGATCTGGGTCATGTCTAGAGAATCTGAGTACTTCGTCCACTGCGTATTAATTTCCAGACTCACGGTTTTGCATAACATCTCGAATTGCTCCAACCCCGTTGAAGTAGTTCCCTCGACCTTCTGCCCCACCACCTTCTGTGATAGAAATCTAGGAGACGACTGTAAGTGATGGGAGAGCACCTGGTAGTCTTTATCTTACTTGAACGTTGTCAATATGCCTATGATTCCAGATAGCTCCAAATATTTCATTGCCAAATCTTAGCACAATGAGATTATTGACTACCTCCTTGCCTAGATAATGATCAACTCGAAAGATCTCATCTTCTCGCCAATTCGGATCGAGAGACTTTTGCAATTCGCGCGAGCTTTCGAGGTCGTGACCAAAAGGCTTCTCGATCTGTAAAACGAACACTCTTAACCTTGCTTATCAATCTCTTACCGCAAGTAGCACGCTTACAATGATCCTATTCTCCCCTCTTTCGGAATAACAATGCTTTTTCAGCATTTGTGACATAGGCACAAATATTTTTGGAGGAAGGGCCATGTAGAAAAGATGGTTTCGCTCCTTCTTCCCATGCCCAATCTCTTCTAGCCTCTCATGAAGAGCCTCGAAGGGCTGTTCTCCACCCTCGTGCCCCGACACATAGCTGCATCTGTTGCAGAATTGCTTCAATTGCTCTGCGAATCTGGGGCTCTCCAACTTGATCGGCTTTCGGATTATGTCGATGAATTCTTCGTGCTTGAATTCATTCGGGGCAAACCCGATGATCTTGAGATCGTCTGGTAACCTGCATCGTTTCTCCTAGGAAGTATTAGCAATATCGAGTTCACAACAATAGCAGTATTCTTACTAAACCAAATAGTGCCGTATACTATTCTAGTTGTCAGCTAGCTGAAATGTGTAATTTTTAAACAAGACATAGCAGACATACGAGTTTTTTCTTCGCAAGATCTCCTGAAGCACCAAGTATAACTAGAACTGTATTCTCTTTGATGTCCATATTTAATGATACCCTCAATGGAGGTTTCTGCAAGTCAAGCTACGGAAAGGCGGTGGTACTTTTCAATAGTGAAATCTCTGTGCCAAAGATTGATGAAATACATGCGTGTTGAGTGCAGAATGGCTTTGGGCAAGACAGTATTGCTGAGGACGCTCGCGAATGAGGAAGGCTTCTGCAATGTAGATGATCGAAGTGGCAAATGGACGGCAGTGACACGACAGCCCCTGCTATGCTGATAACACGAGACTTCTGTAGACAGTGGAATGTTTAGAGAGCTATCTCTTTGGAAACAGGATTTCTATCATGTAGATACATTGTAAAAAAGAATTCGCGATTACTCTGTACAACGCTGAGGCACGTCATCGCGCCGAAGCAAAGAAAATATGGATGAAAGTTCCGCGATCGATATTCAATATTCACTACAACTCTCGTTTAGCGAAAAAGAAGGATTAGTCCTTAATCCTTGAGCGTTGATTTTAGATGTACGTAAAGGACATGCTACACGTTTACTCGACGTCTAATAATACATACAGTCTCGAGGTGCGGTCAATGCTTGCGCTTTTGTCATAGTACCAACATTTTGTCCTTTCCACCCTATGTCTATGCCTTGACCATGCTTCTCCCCTGTGCCTCCAGTATCCATAGCGCAAAGAAAAGCCAGACCCATATCCATTGCAGCCATGCCCTTCCTTACGGCAAAATAATACGGCACCACAAGAGGCTTATTTCCCGCCACTCCTTGTTCGCTTCCCAATACCGGTAGCAACTGGCTTGGGCTTGTCTGCCTTCTTGGTCCCCGCACTTCCCTTTGGACGTCCTCGCGATTTCTCTCCTTCAGCTTTTGATTTCGGTTCGGCCTTCTTTGGCTCGGCCTTTTTCTTGGGTTCGGCTTTCTCCTTTGACTCCGTATTCTTCGATCCAGCTGGTCGTCCTCGCTTGCCTTTTGGCTTTTCCTCTTCAGCATGATCCTCAGCTTTGCGCTTCTCCCCTTTCTTGGGATTGGCAGCGCTAGCCTCGCCATTGGTCTTCTCTTCAGTCTTCTCGTCTGCCTTCGGTGCCTCCTCTGTCTTGTCTTCTGTGTTCTCTTCGGCCTTATCCTCGGCACCGTCGGTTGTCTTCTCCTCAACCTGTAGTTCGGACTGATTTTTTACGACATCATTGCCGGAACGCGAGAGAGCAATTGCGGGATCATTGGGCTTCGCGTCTTTTTTGATAGTGTTGCCACGCTTAGACTGGACAGAGACTTCGCCTTCGGCTTTCTTCTCGGAGACTTGACCGGATGGTGTGGAGCCGTTCCAGTTCCAAGAGGCTGCGAAGAAATGGTGTCAGTAACTGAGGCTTAAGACGCACGGCAGACATTGGGTTTTGAAAAGACAAGTGAAAGGCATGATGCATAAAATGCATCAGAATTCGATGCCGTTTACGGTCAGGAAGCAATGTTGTCACGAAACGCGCTGTTCCAACGTGCCTTTGTCGCCAACCTCAGGCGTCTGATCTGCCATAGTGACTGATGTATATGTGGTAGAGGACAATCAGGATGACGAGAGTGGTACGGATGCTGTCGCACAGTTCACGCGACCCTTTGTAGAGTTGTTGATGATTCCAATTGATGTTGAGGTACAAAATATTGGGGTTGTTGTGGTTCCGAGCTGAGATGTCGCAAAAGGGAGGTCTTGTTTTGGCGCAAGATCTGCGGCAGGGATCGTACGTCACGCTAGTAAACTTGATGGCGGACATTTGTACTCCGTAGTCTGTACTCCCTTCGCTCCCGTACTATCATTGGAGCAAGTGCAATGAGCGAAGACTTCGCGCGACTACACGTGCATACATTCTTGAAGGTAGCGCGTTGAGAGATCACATCTAGTGAATTCAAAGAGCATTGTGATATGGAGAACGGGCGGTAAGCCGTTTGATATGGCATCTTTATTAAATACTGTTTCTTTTCTTTTTCGATAGACTACAAGGATACCTTCGTTTTCCGAGTCCTCGAAGCGCCATGCGTGGACGGTTTTGTATGAGTGGAATTCCCACCGACACGCCGTCAAGAGCTTTCATTTCCTATGCGGGAGATCCTGCACATTTAGAAGATATCGCCATCAAACGCACGATTCGCTATGACTCGAGGGTCTGACACTAAACTCAATGCCCATAATTTGCACCCCATCCGCCACGGTTGCTGCCATAAGAGCTTCCGCCATAGCCGCCCCCATATCCACCGTAGCCGCCAGCTTGGTGATTTTGGCCGCCGTATTGGTGATGTCCACCAGGGCCAGCGCCGTACTGTGAGCCTTGCTGACCATGCATTTGCTGACCCATGTAACCACTGTAACCTTGATGGCTTTGATTGTGGCCTTGAGATGGGGGTAGCCCTGTTTGGCCTGGCGCGTTTGCTGTTGATCCAGGACGTGCACCTGGTTGGCCGAGAGCTGGGCTAGGACCTCCAGCACCCTTTGAGGCGTCGCCGTAGCGATCATCGCTGCCAGCTTGTTGACTCATGTGAGAGCCTAGTCCAGAGCTTTGCCCTGAGAAACCGGTTGATGACCGACCGAACGCGTCAGGAACGCTACCATGATTGCTGGCACCAGCGCCAGGAAATTGCTGAGGAGTTTCTGGAGGCTGAGTTGAGCCAGTACGTCCGTAGCTGCTCAAGCCTCCCGGAGCAGCGCTATCTCGACCAGAAGCTGAGTGCTGTTGACCGAATGCTCCGGCATTTGCGGGAGATGAGGAGTGCTGATCGTAGGAAGTCTGTGGAGACATTCCATATCCCTGGTGAGGCTGGCCATACATTCCTTGCTTCCCTCCAGCACTTCCAAAAGGACCTCCTCCGTATCCGCCTTGGCCACCATTGTACCCGTACTGATTGTTTTGTGTAAGATATTGATCATCATATCGACGGACGTCGTCAAACATTGGACGCTCTCGACCATATGGATGATTACTTACTTGATTCATATAGGCTCCATAGTACTGACTGGCATAGTAAGGATGATTGTAAGGATACGCTCCGTGCTGCCCTCCTGCTTGGCCCTGACCTTGAGGTGGCATCATATGATGTGGCTGGTTTGGCTGTTGCTGACCAGATAGGGACGGGTTGGGGGTAGAATGACCACTATTCTGAGCCTCTGCTGCTTGGTTGAAGCGGCTTGGACCTTGTGGTTGGCTCTGGCTCGTAGGGAATTGGGAGGAGGCTTCTTGGGCTGAAGCGCCAAAAGTGGTTCCTCGCTGCTGAGATGCACCTGTATCCTGAGCATTCGGCTGTGCTTGTTGACCATAACTTCCATAAAAATTCTGATAAGCATTACGTTGACTATCAGAGGTATAGTACGACGGGGTGTCGTTTGGTGCTGAGGAGAATGCGCCCTGCGCGGACGGTGCCTGGTGCTGAGGCTGTGACTGGGCCTGCGAAGTAGACGGATAACCGTCGTATTGTTGAGGTTGCTGTATCTGCTGACCGAATGGTTCATAAGCCTTTTGGGCAGGTGCTGAAACCTCCTGTTGACTTGGCTGGGATCCGTATCGATTATTGTATTGATTACCGTAGGGGTAATTAGACTGCGAAGGTTGCTGGGAAGCTGCCGACTCACTTGGTAGCCCTTGAGTAGGTTGCTGTATGGCAGATGGCTGACCAGGAGGTGGCAATCCCGGGGCCTGTCTGGGCGTTGGCAGTGGCTCCATTTGAGCCTGGGATGCGAATGACTGATGCTGTGGTGCTGGTGGGAGAGCAGCTCGTGGTGCGATAGGGGAGTGTTGGGGTGGCTGGGCACGTGTCTCAGCGTCTTCTCGATCACTATCAACATCAACGTCATCGGTGCTGCCATTTAGACCCATGCTTCCAAATTGCACCGCTGCTCTATCCACAGCATGCTTTCCTGGCATTACTACCGCTTCCTGTTGCTCCATAATCTTCCGTTGAAAGCTTGCAGAGCGTCCAGGCCCTCCGATACCCGTAGCCTTGTAAGCGCTCGTGGCGTAGCCACCGAGAGCTGGTCGTGAACTGGACTGCTGCTGGGACCCTTGTCCAGGAGTGCTGATTTGTGGGTCGACAGTACTTGCAATGGTACTGGCAGCTGTAGCCGTGGCAGGCGCGCCGGAGACATCAGGAACCTGCTCCAGGTTCGTCTCCGTCAATTCGTCCTTTGAGGGTGTAATGTTTGCGGGTGGCTCAGAGGATGCCAAATCCGAAGTTGGCGGCGTGGAGGGAATTTCCAATCCCTCGTTAATAGGAGGCGGAGGGAGACCAACGATGTCTGTCTCAGCAGGCATCGATGTAGCTTCAATTGATGGCTCAATGGGTGCTTCATGGCTAGGTGCCGAGCGCGGTGCCTTGGGTGCAGCTGGCGCAGGCTTAGGCTTGCTAAACATGCTCGCCCAGCTCCGAGTGCCATCCGGTTTCGAGCTTGGCTGGACTTGTTCTGTTGGAGGCGACCGAGTCGCATCTGCTGCGGAGATGTTCTCCCACCCAGAATCCAAGGACGTGTTTTCTGCTACTGCGGAATCCCAGCTAGGCGTAGCTGTTTCCGGGGCCGCTGGTGTATCCCATGACGGAGTGCCTGGATCAACCGCAGCTGGAGTATCCCATGAAACGCTCTCAGCAGTAGGCACTTCTTCTGGCTTTGCAATGTTCCGGGCACCATTGGTCAAGCCTCCTCTACCTCCTCGGGTTGCGCTCCGCCCACGATCTGATCCACGACCACGGCCTCCACGGCCATTTTCGAAGCCACCACGCCCACGACCTCCGCGCGTCGAAGCACTTGTTCCGCCTTCTGAAGAGACGCCCGCTGGCTCTTTGACCTTGGATTGAGATCGGTCTTTGACCTTTTTCTTAACCTCGCTAAATTGAGATATATTGCCTGCCCAACAGAGTAAGCTGCGAGCTTTTACTAAGATACTGGTAATTGTGATAATAAATACCTTCCGAGATGCGTTCAATCGTGGTCTCCAGGTCTCCGTCGTTCTCCTGCAAAGCATACACAATATCCTCGTCCGTCCAGTCGGGGAACATCTCCTTGACGGTGCTGACCTTTGAGGCGTACGTCTTCTTGAGCTGACCAATTTCTCCACCGTCGTCGATGCTAGTTGAATCTGGTGCGATCTCTGATTTGGTGCCATTGATCTGTCTGTTACCGCCTCGCCCACCTCGACTGCTGTAGCCTCCGCGGCCTGCCCCTCGATGGGATCCTCTTCCTCTAGGATTTGAGGGCCTCGTCTGAGCTTCTGACATGGCGATGTTGTATGGTGTGTGATGTGGTTGTGCGAAGAGAACTTTGGTGTGTTGTCCAAGTGTGCTTGGACTTGTGAACCCTTTTGAGATCTATCCTTGATCTTCAAAGTTGAGACCAGCTTGATGCACGAAAAGCGCCAGCTGAAGGAAAATTATGTTAGCAGAAGTAGGGCCGGGCGATGACTCAGGATTAACGAAGAAGAAAGGACCTGGGGGGAACTGAATGAACTTGTGAAGCTGTTCAAAAACTGTCACGCTCCCCAGGTGAAGCGCGCGTAGAGGGACTACCTTATTCTAGTAATGCTAGCCGCAGAATACGCGCCTGCCTAGGCATAGCATGGGAGCCCCCTCCATACTCCCATCCTACCGGCCGCTTCACGCCATCTGTTATATGCGTCAGAGCAACGCAGGTTTATACTGCTATGAATTTGTATATAATTCACACAGAGGCGTGAACATTGTGAACATCTGCACTGCGTTCCATGGCCTGAAAGAGACCTCAAAGAGACCTCAAGTTTGCTATGTGCAATCATCCCTAAAATTGATCACGTTGCTGAAGATGAAGGCCACTATAGGTCTCAGCTGGAAGTCCCTCGTGTCGAAGATACATCCCCCTCTACCAATGTCACCACGCGACTCCCAGCGTCTCTTGTCTCTCCTGAATACATCATTCGAGCAGCAACTTGATCGCTACCACCCACCCGGCAAAGAGCACGACGCCAGCCTTCAATTACGAACCATTCTGTCCAACCCCTTGTTCGAAGCAAAATCTAGCAATGGCACGAAGCTTCCTACCAGTGGCCGCCGAAAAAGTGGCAAGGCCTTGGACGTTCTACAGAACCTCGTAAGACGACCTGCGGAGATCTTCAAGGAGCAAATAAATGCAGGAAGCGCCTCGTTGGATACGGCAAAGCTCTGTATCCGAGCTGAGCAAAGGAACTGTCTAGCTTCCCCCCAAGTGCAACTAAGAGACGCTTTGAGTTCTTCTGGGATGGGGTCTTTGGTACTTGAATGGATATGGGCTTCGGGACATGAGAGCTCGAAAGCATTCCTAGCGGACAGAGAATTTGTGCGGTACTTCGTACCCTTTTTAGTTGCTGAGGAGAAGCAAGATCGGATACTTCGTTGGTTGCAAGAGATAGATTCAGACTCTCAGGGTGCGCATTTGTTAGGTGTGGGGCCACCCACCACCCAGGACTGGAGCAATCTGTTGTTGCAATTGATCTCAGCTGAAAACAGGTACGGTCGAGGCCTTGAGTCAGCCATCGAGATGTTTGCTAGAAGTGTCGATGAAAGCCAATCTACCAGCTCGAAGCATCATCAACTACATGTTGCGACGGGTTGGTATCTGACTATCGGGCTTGCGGTTACAAAAAAGTCCGTGCAAATGGAGTGGAGCATTGTACAGCGGTTGATCAAAGCGGTCAAAACGTTCTCGAGACCCAAGTCTTTGATAGCTGCATATCATTCCGTTCACCTGGCTAAGGATGCTCGCCCTGATGTCGCCCTGAATTATCTTCAGAGTCTTGCTCCCGGTCACACATTTCCAGCTTCGAAGAGTCCTCACGTTATATCTTTAAGTCTCAAGGCAGCAGAGATTTTTCTGGACAAGAATCGTGAATATGAAGCGAAGTGGCTCCTGGAATATCTACAGGATAATTTTCGGAACGAGATAGGAGCTCATGTTCCACTAGAGCATCGGCTGGCGTTGCCGAAAATCTCTCTCGTTCAAGAAACTAGAGAGCTGCAAGAAGAGATGGCTCTGCGTTCGCTAGACATACTGGCGATCCATTGAGCTTTCCAAAAGTCCTATTGTGCTCATGCATGGTAATCAGACGTGAGCCTAGCGACACCTCAGCCCCCGCGGCTTTTCGCTCTTGGGACTCCCATGAGTCGGTCTCGGCGCATGTGTGTATGGCTCTTCTAGCACTGCATCACTGCGCTTGCCGTACAAAGGGAGTGTGCTCAACCTACTCCATTCAACAAAGCACAATGGCTTGCACCATGTTGCTCTCAGCCCCATAGCCGATCGAAAGAGCCTTCTTCAGGAGCTCGGCCCCAATCGCGACGCACTATGAAATCTGTATGCTCAAGGAAAGTACCTTCAGCTGTCATTGTCGTGTATTACAGCTGGGACTGCGGACTGGAAATAGTGAGCAGGACCGAGAGATCCTCAGGTTCCACCACTGCTTGCCGCCTTAGAGGGTCAAATCACACCAAATCATACCAACATTTCTGCAGGTGATGCTTATCACTGCTTTTGATGTTCCCCATAGCAAACAATCGATCCTGCCCGCGCATTTCTTATGCTCGTTGGCTGTGTCACAACATGGGTACAAAGATGCCTACTCTACGAGCCGGTATAATCGACGTGCAGACCATACATCCCATACCGCAGAAGAAGAAGAAGAAGAAGAAGAAGCCAACCATATATACTCCCACCCGACACACACACCGCGAAAACCACATGCAAGTCACCGCTCTCTGCGCCCAATATGTCCCCCAAACTCTCAATCAGCTCGGTAACCGTATCACTCACTTCTGAGCTCTGCCCGCCTTCCAGGTCTCGACAATTGAAAATCATAGCATGATCTTCGGTCGACAGTAACACCCTTTTCCCATCGCGGCGGGTAAGCGCTTCCTAGTAGCTCATGGCATCCGCCTTGGCGTGCAGGCGTTGGCATCGTGGAAGATACATGTATGCAGAGTCAGGGGGGTGTGGGAAGGGTTTTGAGCAAGCGGGAAAGAAATTCCAGGCTGGTTTACACGGTGCAGGATACATCAAGTCATGCGATATTCGTGACAGTTAGATCCCTCTGGGTGTTTGAAGAGTTTCATGCCGTAACTATCAATATCTAATGAACATGCATTATGAATCATGAATACATTCTACCTGCCATCTACTTGGCTACAACCTCCTGATGATCAGAAAATGGAATTGACCAGGTCAGACCCAGCAGTGGCTCCGGCGCCGAAGAGGGCGGCATTGCCCAGCTTCTTCCCAAGGTTGCTAGCCCACGCACTGTGCTGTATTTTTCCATTAGCAGGCAATTCGACGCGACTCTGTCAGGACATTTATCCTTACCCTGGGGTGCTTGGGATTAGCAGGATTGTTGGGATCTTGAGCTGCTTGAGCGATAGCCGTAGGCATAGGATCGGCGTAGTGTGGATTGCCTTGGGCGTATTGAGGCTGAAGAAACGATTAGCGGGTTTGGCAATGGTAGCAAATAGGGCTTGCTACGTCAATGTATTGGCTTGGTATTCCACCGGGTTGCTTTTATCGAGTCAGTAGGTAGTTGAGGTATTGTATCCAAGGTGACTATTTCTTACAGGAAGCTGTGCCATTATTGATTGAAATTGCGGGTAGCTGACGACGCCAGAGTCCCTCAGGTATTCGAGTTCCGTGCGGACGGTGTTTAAGGAACGGTTGATGCCTGCTTTGTCTCCCATTTTGTTGATTGTAAGAGAGAGAGTTCAGGTAGATGAAGTGAGGGTTAGAAGTTGTTTGACCGGGATGGATGGAGATGATCTTGTATTCCGTACACGTTGTTGAAGCAGAGAGCCATGACGTCGCCGGTCGAATGCTGCACTCTGATTGGCTGTTCTACTGCCGCCCTAGCCACAATTTGCCGCCATGGGAGCATGGCTCTTGTCTGAGAGTAAGGACCACAGAGGTTCGTGAGAAAGAGCGTGTAGCGCCTTCACATGATCATCAAGACTATTGAACAGTCAACAACTGCCTCGAGCTCCCACTGATGCCGAGGTAGTCTAATCTGCGATCTTGTGTATTGAAGTACATTGTCAATCGAGTACATCTTCGTGATTGCTTCATTCTCTAACCTGCGTGCCGTATTGCAGGAGCGATCGATAGTCTGTAAATAGTTGGTGGCGGTGCAGGTGTCATTGCCATCGTCAAGATCACAATTTCGACAAGACAGCTACTCACATTAACCCAAATACATATAGCCTGACCAACGAAATTGCTACTTGGTGCCGTTATTCTAGCATTAGTCACCTATTTTTCCTATCACAGAGATCCTGCTTTTCCATGATTGTGCAAAAGGGTCGCCTAAGGCTCAGTGGCGTGATGGAGAAACATGAAAAGAGAGCTCTTTTCCTTACAGCAGAGCATCTTTCAGCGTATCCTCCACTCTTGAGCTTGCCTTCGACAACGACATTCGAACTTCCTGCGCGTGAGTTCCCCAGCCAAATCCTAATTTTTGCTCAGCGGAATATCACTCAGAGCACTTCCTAGCTCTACGAAAGCGTGGTTGTTACTACTACCCTTTCTCTTGACCCTTGGAAAGTCCAAGTTTATCCAGGACCAAGCCATTAGCTCCACCATATTCAGATCTCTCTGCCCTAGCCTTCTCCTGAAGGTAACACTTCCGGCCTTCCTCGACACAAGGTTTCCAGACAGTACACTGACAATAGACGCAACAGTAAATTAGGATGTGCTGGTACTACAACTATCAATTTCGATGCGGTCACTCGGTCCTCGGATTTGTGCGGCCATGTACATCAGTAGTCTGTGATAACAACCGTCGCACTCATGGTCAGGCACAGAGACTACGAATGGGCTCTAGGTATGTAGCCCATGATTGTCTAATGTGCCAGCGAGGAGGACCGTCGCCTACTGGAGGGCAGTCCAATGGAGGGCTGGTCAATGGTGGCTCCAGATGAGGACGTCCTCGTCCAAACGGGGCAAAGTGTGCTCTACTGGCAGGCTCTAGATGGATGAGCGTGTGATATCTGCTTGCGAAGGAGGGTAGGTGGCCTCAATGGCTACTTACGATTTGTTTTAGTAGAAAAAGCTATCTTGGATGATCCCTATGCTAGTATACGCTCATCACCACAATAGACTTCACTAGCAAGGAATTACCAATCTTAACAATCACTGATTCATGACTCGTGCTGGAAGTCTATCTCCCTTAGCATGACTGCAAGGTATACAGGTGTTCTCCTTCATGGACCTGAATGTATCCTACTCATCTGCCTGAGCGCGTCGTCACTGTACTAAGCCCACCAAAACAAGCTGAACAAACCAGCAATTGCCTATTCTCCGAACGCATCGTCATAGGGCCTGCCAAGGCGCTGCTCTCCAGGGTACCTTGATGCATTCATCGGATCAACTCAAGGACCTGTCGATCTTCGTAGCTTCAAGTTCTCCGTGGTTGCACAAGATACAAGCGTGCGCCGGGATCGGACGTGGATCTCCTCTCGACACCAGAACATATGAGATTGCCCTTGGTGTGTCCCTAAGATGTTATCTCATTGGCTTTGCCGGCTTTGGTTGTGACACTGTGCCTAAAAGAGAGTCTGGTACGTAGGTAGCATGACGGAATTTCCGAGGCTGGAGCACATTTTTGGTGATGTATATCCGAGGTTTTTTAAATCCTTGCAATAAGCGTTTTGACTGCCGGCTTTACATTCATCATACCAGAGTGACTTCATAGAGCGGTGTGCCGAATGTGGACCCTCACTGTGGCTGTCTGGCTTCAGAACAAAGCGATCGTGAGGTCGATAGATTTCTATTGAGCTGATTCTTTTGTGTCGAGTCGTCAGATTCCATGGCATTGGCAGATCAATACCATACGTTTATTGGAGACCATTGCGTGCGAAACAGGACGAAATGAATACATGGATTCTATCCAATTGATGGATTCGCATCGATGTTCGCGGGTGAAGCTAAACTCAGCCAGCCTGGTGCTTTATTCACTTCATCTCATATCTTACCGATGCTGCACACCGCTGCGTGCTTTCCCCCCTTCTGGATGAATCTTGCCACTACAGAAGACTGCATCAGCCAAACGTATTAGTATTACAGAGCCATAAACCTCGGAAGTGACATTTGTGAGGCAAAGAGTGGAGAAAAGACCCTCAGTCCATCGCGGTAGTATCGCTAGCTGTGACACTTCAACGGAACAGACTACCCAGAAAGAAGTTTTCCATCTCTTCTTCATCTCTTTTCCTCACTCAAACATACGCACCTTCAGACCTTCAGACCTTCAAACCTTCAAACCTTCAAACCTTCAAACCTTCAAACCTTCAAACCTTCAGTCTTCCTCAAACACACACCACCTCCAGACACACATCACCTCTCAACTCACCCAGACATTATCTTATCATCAGACCAACAATCAACAATCACCATGCGTGTAATCAATTCCGTGCTGGCTTTACTGCTGTCAGCTTCTATCAGTAAGTCTCATTCCCGTCTCTCCATGCCCTATACTTCTAGGGCACCAAGCAGTAGTACTGAGACCAAGTCAACAGCTGTCTTCGCCATCCCATCTCCCGTCAAGCGTAGCATCGAATGCGCTCCTGGTTACAAGTGCGATGTCGGCCCGCCATGCACCATCCATGACTGCGGCTTGAAGCTCTGTGTGGCTGCCGCTGCTTGCAAGGACTCAACGAAGGGATTTCTTTCGTCCTCAACATTAGCCAAGCGTCAATCTCCCGTCAACGGCCCCTACGGGGTGGATCTCTGCCACGGCGACTACTGCAACTTCTGGGCTTGTGAGACCGCTCCCTCTTGCAATCGCCACAAGCGTGATGCCGCTTCTCCAGTGGTGGACTACTTTGAGCAAGAGACCGACCTCGGTGGTGTTCACCCTCCATGCACTACTCACGACTGCGGCCTGGATCTGTGTGTCAATTCCGCAGTCTGCAAGGACCATGTCAAGCAAGATGCTCCCGCCTCACCACTGATCGAGCGTCAAACAAGCGTCAACGGTCCTCACGAGACGCGCAAGGAGGACGATCATCCCTGCCCTGAGATCTGCAATGAGAAAGGCGAGTGTGAATGTGCGGCCGAGCTACCAACTCAGTAAGCAACAATTACTTCAGATGGTGCCATTGAGTTGAGGGCGCATCTCATCTGTGGTCAATCGGATTTGGTTGACGAGAAAGTTGGATGAGCAGGAAAGGCGAAAAGTTGATTGTGACTTATTTTGAGATAGACTTGTCGGTAGCCAGAATCAAATGAAGTTGGTCTACTGAACTGGTAATGCAATCGTCTTTGATGTCCTAGCTTGTGAGTGACTTCGCTCGCCCATGCGCTCCATCTGGTCTTTCTTCTGGCACTGGAACCTCTTGAGCCCGGGTTATATTTGCATTTATACGTGCACGCGGGTTGTTCGCCATGACCACTCGCCAGGAATCAGTGACAACGTCTCAAGGCGTGGCGAAATCTTTGCGGAATGATTCTCAAAGTCAACCTCTTCTGAAATACGCGCTCCAGTAGTTTACCACTGCTAAGGTCTTGGATAAGCAGAGTGTTTGTCTTTCCTCTCATAATACCCGTCTCTGCTTTTGCGATATCATACCTCTTGTCCATTGAAAGCTTTTACCATCCAGCAGCGAACCGCTGCGGGAGGCAAAACACAGGCGTTGTAAAAGTTGCTTGCTATGCTCTTGATCAGCGACTCTTGGTAATCGTGCGTCTTATGCTGTAGTACTTCGTTCGGCAAGGTCTTCGTACTTTATCAGAGCAAGGAACAGTAGCATACAGTCGTTATGGACAATCGAATACAAAGGCTGATGCTTCAAATAAGAAGAAAAACTTAAACACGGAGAATGCTTAAAATATCCAACGCCTTACTTTAAGAACTTGCTGCTCTAATCGACGGATTGAACAATGTGCTTTACCAAACAATTGCCGAACATCCTTCAATCCTCCCGAACTTCCTCGCCTGGACAAGGAACACACTCTTTCGCCGCCAAGTCCTCTTCCAATTCTTTCCACTCCTTTTGCACACTCACATCATTTGGCAGAAATTTCGCCGCGGCCCTCATCAGAGTCGCCACGTCAGCCGTCTTCTCTAATCTCTTACTCGCAAGTGCGGTCCGATAGAAGATCTTTCCCATCGCATCATGAGCTGGAAAGCGGACAGCCCAGGTCTGGTGGAGCCAGTCCTGCGAAGCGGAGCTGCTGAGATCCTCGCTTTCGTCGCCGGTCACGCTTTGGCGGAAGAGGACGATGCTGCGTTTGCCCCAAAAATGAGCTTCGGCCCATTCTTCAAGCTTCATATATGCCAGGACGACATTCGCTACGAGTTGCACTAAATCCGTGACTCGATCAGCATTTTCTTCCAAACGCATGAGATTGGACCACGCAACCAGGAGAAATCATGCAATTTCAGCCGATAACCTCGTCCAGATAATCTAAGGAAAGTACATGCATACATACCGCGAAGTATCATACGAATGTAGTCAGCTCGCATGTTCTTGTGGACGCCAGATGTGAGCTCATGAACATAGAAGCCATCGGCATGGATTATCCGGACACGGCCCGAAACCGTGATATGGATGGCTGCGAAAGACTCGACATATTTCTCAAGCGCCTCTCGGTAAGACCCAGCTTTTAGTAGCTCATTCCCCACGTCTTTGAGCTGGAATCCATTTTCAAGGCACTGTTCGGGCGTGGGATCGGGAATTTCCCGTTCCCCTTTTAAAGCTTCTTCAACTGATGGAAGAAGCTTTGAACCTTGCACTGAGAATTCATACAGCATTTTGATCGCGCCAAATGGTAGGAGCAGTAAGCTCTGCAATGCCTTCGGAATCTTCCTATCAGGGACATGCGGATCTTGAATGGTAAGCTTCAATCGTAGATGCTGGTTCAGTCCTGCGTGGTTCAAGTTCGAGAAATGCCACATCCTAGTAAAAGCTTCGAGGTCCTCAAGACAGATGAGCATGCTGAATTCTGCTTGGCGATGGGGGTGTGGCGTTGCTGGTGTGTCGATGAAGACCCATAGGTGAAAGTCTCGGAAGTTCGATGCCTTTTCGCCAGTGGTCACGCTGGGGACTTTCCCTTCGCTTCTGATGTGGTCGATTGCTTCCGGCCATGGGGTAGTGATCTTCACAAAGACATTATCTTGGAAGATCTTCTTGGCTTCTCGGTAGATTTGACGATTGACAAGTAGGATGTCAAGCTGGTACTGATAAGTGCCAGGCTCATCATCACTAGGGGGTTCAACTTTCGAGTTGGCAGTGGAAAGAATCTCTTTGTAGATTTGTTCTCGGATTTCCGCAGGAAGGTCAAGAAGTGGTGAGTCCATTGTTATGGGATGATGAACTGATGAACGTCCTTGGCCTTTGGCTTTTCTAAGCTAAAATTGTAAATACTGGCATGTTCAGGCGTGTCTATGGACAAGAGAAAGTTCGAAGGCAGTGCTGCTGTTTCGACATTGCTCCACCACTTACGAGCACCAAACAGGAGATGTTTGATTGCGATTAATCGATGACGCCAAGACGCCGAGCCGAGGTCCGAAGCGGAGCGGGGCGAGCGGGGATACTCGTAGGACGTCCTAAAGCTAGCTTAGTCATATTACTTGGCATTGAACTAGCCTTTCCCTTGTTCAATCGACATAGGTATTTACCAATATCAATTATTAATGACTGCCTATTACGATACTCTTCTATGGGAGCAACATGACCAGCGGCAATGTCGTTACCCCAATAAATTCAGACATAGGTTTAGAAATTCCCGAATGTCCGTAGAGCTAGACTACACAGCCACAAAGCTTGGCATTCATAGTGTGTCTACCCGAAAAGAGCTGGAGGTCTCGAAGGGGAAGAATCAGGTACACAGCCAGCATGGATACAAGCTGCGCCATGTGAGCGGTAGCGCAAGCTGCGTTGACATCTTCTCATCTCATAAGCTATGTTCGCAGCCTTTTTTATAGATGAAGCTCGAATCGTTCAATCTTGTCCATAGTATCTACGATGCCTGCACAATTTGCTTCTTCCCATTTAACCCTGGTTTTTTCATAACAAGGCTGTAAAACGAGAGTCTAGGGATATTCTAGCGGTTATCTCCAGTCAGTCATACTTCTGTTGTTCATTACGTCATTACACGCTTTCATGTCACCACAGCCGCGTAAATCGGGGCTTCCCGACGTGCTTCCAGTGCTTCTTACTGCCTGGGGACCTTCTGGAACTGATTTCGCCAACAAAGCCCACATCTTACCCCATACACAAGAGGCCGGGGATCCTTACTACATTGGCGATGTCTACGAGAAGAGCCATGTTGGCCCGTCTGGAGACTGGGTATCCGCGAGATTATCAACTTCCGCATCTACGATTCTGTGAGTCTGCTTAGCGCATCGTCTCCAAAGGAAAAGAGGGCACTGACAATTGGCAGACAGCCAAAGCCTTACATGGCATATCTAGAATCGCTTTCACAAGGATGGCCCCATATTGCGTACCTGGCAGACTTCATGAAAGTCACCACTTCTCCTCCAAAGCTGAAGTTTCTCAAAGACTCGGACAGGGCCGAGAGAGCAAGCAGGACTAAAGTAGCCGTCTTATCGTTTGAACCGAAGGCACCCGTGTATAGAGAAGACTTCACAAACATCAATGAGTTGACAGCATTTCTGAACAAACCGGGCAATGACAATGACAATGTCCACGCGAGACTCTTCGTTGTTGAAGATCTCTCCAGAGACGTCATCGAGGAGCTAGGTGCTCGGTTTGATGTTGACCCTTCATTCTTCAGAGGTCACATTTCTGATTATATGTGGAACAATACCAGAGATCCGTGGGTAGAGCTCGCTCCTTTGGAGGCGAGTGCTCGGGAACATACTCATCTGCATGTGCGCTATGTGCAAACAAGGTACTTCCGTAGTGAAGAAAGTCTGACGCATGCTCGATGGGAAGCTGGCGGTTTTAACGTTCTTCGAAGGGTCGACAAGGATGGTAATTGGGTTCCTGGTGCTGACATCGAGGGGTCTGATGTTGGCTTGGTTCGATGCAGGACGTCATTGTGGGTTAGGCCAAATAGGAAAGAAAAGACTGGTACTCTTGGCAAGTGATTTTCCGGTCTTCCCAACCTACAAGCAGTGGATTTTTGGTCATGGGTAATTAACGTTCTTTAGGAATCTTGCTTGTCGACCCCACAATTACCGAAGGCTTCCCCATCTGGCGTGGCTATCAGAACTTCGAAGCTTGTCCATCTATGACCGAGGACCCTGTACCAGCAGGACCTCCGAGGTCATCTACATTTGAGGACATTGTGTACTGGACCAGCAGGCTGGGTCCCACAGGAATTGCTAATATCGCAAGCGATCCACGTCTCCTCTTCAAGAAGACATTATTGGTTGTGTGCTCTGAATGGTACACTTTACTGAAGTACGCTACTACTCGCCTCACACAGTTAGAATGGGAGCTGGAAAATCCGGACCTCCAACATCATGCTGGCGGGTTGGAAGCGACCATCAAGAAGCTCCACAGTTGGAGACGCAGGTTTCCTATTTTCCGAACCTTGCTTTCAGAAGTGTTAGAAAAGACTATCAGGCGAGAAACTTTTGTTCATGGGTCCGAGAATCAGCTCTGCGATCTAACCCGCGATTTTGAGATTTTGTTGTGGAACATTGAGAATTTGCAAATTCGTGCTGATAGGATCATGACAGTTGTCACAGCAGAGATGTCTATTGAGGAAAGCAAGAAAGCGTTTGAGCAGAACCGCAGTCTTGCTCGTTTAACGTGGCTCGCAGTGACCTTCATACCTTTGTCATTTGTGTCGAGCTTGTTCAGTATGAATGGCAACTTGGCCACACTGTCGCAGACTTTTTGGATTTTCTTTTCCGTCGCCATTCCACTGACAATCTTTGTCCTAGTCCTGACTCGATACGCCGGTTCGGTGGACTCAACTTTTGAGATCTTCGGCGACATCTTTTTCAAGAATGACAAATCAAGCGACACCTGGGGCTCAAGTCTGTTTCGTTGGAGGTAGCCAACAAGTTCGGGAGGGTTGTCGCCTCTCGAACGTCAGAAGCCAACGGGGTCCTACAACGTTTACGGCTCAACGCATTCTAATGGCTTATACACATTTAGAATCTGTGACATCAGATCACACTTTCCAACTACGATACAGTGCGCAAACTTCAAAGGTAAGCCATCGTGCGGAACAACTCATCATTCGTGCTTTCTGGCCGAGCTTTGGCGTCTTGACGCTAATGCTACATATCCTCTGCAGAGCCATTTTCGCTACTTCACACATCAACAACAGAGAATTACGCGGTCAAAACTTCTTTTGTGACTTAAGATGGTTGGATGGGGGAGCTGAAGTTAGCACATGAATCCCAATTAATTCGTGGATATTGGACGTTGCATACTGTTTGGGTGGGTTTTGTTCGGTTTTAACCCTACTCCTAGGACATGCAGCTACCTTGTTTGGGTCTACGCACAACATCCTTGGGCTGTTAGAAGGTATCTCAGTCTCTCTAATGGAATTACAAAGTCTGGCATCCGCTTTAATTTTCTCTTTTCATTTCATCTCTGGATTCAAGACCGTGTACTTTGTCATTGCGCTTCGAATAATCCTACCGGCGAAGGAATACAAGCATTATCTGAACCGTTTCTCACAAAACATACTTGTACTCTCAGTCTTTAAGTTTCTGTGCTTAGTTCACTCAACACCCACGCAACTCAAACTGTTTCCAGCTCTACAAGTCCTTTATCGTGGTACTTTTAGTATCAGGTTCAGGTTGAGTAGAAAAAGAGCCGAGTTCAGCTCTTGCATTCCCTAAGCTACGTGCCAAACAGCTCGAAATGTTGTTGAAGGCGGCAGCGAAGCTCTCAGCAGGAATTGGTATGTGCACTCAAGTAATATGTGGCCCTGTAAATGCTGCGGTGCAGGGCTAGATCTCACAGAGCTACGGTCTCTTTGCTATGACGAAGATAAAAACACAGAAACTGAAGTGCTTGAAAGTAGAATCCCTGAAGAGGGCCTAGTCTTTTTGATACGTGAACGAGGTTTTACTACTGGAGCAAATAACCAAAGTGCCTACATTACATATATTTGGATACAGATTCCTTAGAGAAATAGTTGGCTTCCATATCCGCAAGCAACTTGATTTGAGTGGGGTGCCATCCCAATTCCTTCTGTGTCTTCTCACTCGAGGTAGGATTATCGAGACTTATCACTTGGGCAAAGAATCCGATGGCTTCGACAGCTTCGTTGAAAGGTTTCCCTTCCACCGGCAGCTCAAGATGCTTGCCGACCACCGTCATGATCTCCTTCATTGGTATACCTTGTTCAGCAACGGCATTGTAAGTCGCACCAGCAGTGCCTTTCTCCAACGCGAGACGGAATAGAACCGCAGCATCTAGTCGGTGGACGGCGGGCCATCTAGCAGAGCCATCACCAACGTAAGTCACGAAGCCTTTCTGCCGGGCCATGTGGATCAACGTTGGGATGAATCCTTGGTCGTCCACGCCATGGACTGTAGGTGTCAGTCGGATCACCGAGCCGCGGATCTTCTTTTCCTTTGATAAAGTATAGACCAAATCTGCAGATAGCGCGCGGTATGAGAGGGGCCGACGTTATTCACGTTAAACGCAATCGGGCTAAGAGCGCGCTAGAGTGAAAGATGATATTAAAGATACCCAAACTTTACCTTCTATCTTACCTTATTAATACTGTCAACTTACAGAGCTCTTATAGAAATTAATAGCTTTATAAAAATAAGCTTAAATTAATATTATATATAAACGAAATAGTTATAGTATATTACTTCCTTTTAAATAGTATAATATTTAAGATTATCTTACTAAAATTTAAGTAGATGGCTAAAGTCGGTTAATATACCTCTAGTTAAGTAGCGGTAGGAGGTAATACTCTTATTATCTTTCTATTTAATAGTAATATACTAAATCTTTATAGCTCCCGGCGGTAGTAAGCGCGGCGGTCATAATAGTCGTAGTAGTAGTAGCGGCGGCGATTATCGCGGTAAAGGTTAATACCTACTATACTTAACCCTTAGACTTATTACTTATATTTTTTTAGGCCGTAAGGGTAGTAGTACGGTAGCTAGTATCGTAGTATTCTAACTAAAGCTAATAATACTAGACTACCCTATTT
>JASZXT010000377.1:0-25579 GCA_035521555.1 Lecanoromycetidae sp. Uapishka_2
GGTGCATTAGGAGGAAAAGATGGGATTGTTTGTGGAAAAGAAGTGGGGAGGGGGCTGAGAAAGTTGAGGTGGGGTGGGAGTAGTATCAGTGTTATCAGAGTTTGAGGTTCTAGCGACGAGGAGATTGCTTTGGGATATGTCAAGATGAGAAGGACGAATTTTGTGATGACTTTGATGATTTGGGTGGGGACGATAGTATCATGGAGTTGATATTGAGCATGATAGCGAGGACATTTGCCAAGCATTGAGCTGATGTTCTAAGGGCGTTCATGGAGTTTCATTGGGATCAGGGAATTCCTACTTTGCTTTCAATCCCATATCGGGCTATGAATGGTCACTCCTATAAATAGCAGTGACCACATTTACCCAGAGGGTGTGCCCGTGAGCACCAGTTGATCGTTCCTCTCCAATCTATAACCCGGAGCCTCATCCTTGCGTCCTTTCGCATGGTCCACTTGATTGCCCCTGAGTAATCTGGCGTACCACCGCATGGAGCGATCTGTTCGATCTTAGATGCAAAGGGTTCGGAGAACGTGATTCGCAAGGGACTCGCCAATTGTCTTGCCTAGGTGATTAGCTCTTTTGCTCATGCAGCTATGGAGACCTGCATTACCTTACAGAGAAGGATCAACAAATAAGCCTGCATAAATGGGTAGAGAACCCTTTTTTTATGGCTGCGAGGCTGTATTGTATAGAGTATACTCACTCGTGCCAATCGAGATCTTATTCTTGAAGCCTTCATATACAGAAATATAGATAGGTGAGGACTACCATCGTTTTGAAATCCCAAAATACTGATATAAGGCTATTTCTCGTCCGTCGACTTGTCTTGACTGATGAACGATAGGATCAAATCACCTTCTACAGTAGAAGGACAGCGTCTTGTGTTTGAACTTCTTTTGCGAGCTGATGCCGAGCAAGAGAATAATTGCGAGGTCCATAAGCGAAGCAAAGAAGAGAAAAGCTCAGATATAGTAGACAGTATTCGAGACTTACTTCACCTCCGTATACTTGTGGTACTTGTATTAGAAAGAACTGCCGACCTAATTCAGACCAATACACCCCCGAGTCTGCCCGGTCAAGAGGACATGATCACCTCACACAAGCGGGAAATAAGGGTCTTTGCGGACCTGCATGAAAAAGAAATTCTCAAAGATGTAATGAGAGGCAAAACTTGGGACTTGGCAGATATAGATAGCGAGACAGACATTCCAACAGGTCGGACAGAATCAGCTAACGCGACGTCAGAGGACAGAACTTTTGCAGCGGTCGTCATTGAGATAGAGAAAGAGGTCCTGGACACAGAATATTCCGTAAAGCTGTCGATTCCGTCCAATGTACGGCTTCTCGTATAGGCTCGTCAATGCTAGTACCTATAGTCGATTTGGCTAGTCTACAGATCTTTTCGATTGAGAGTGGAAACAATATTGACGATGGTCACACCAGGCACATCGTCACCGAATGGCTGAAGGCGACAGAGGATTCGGCACCATCGTCTGTGTGATCGTCGTCTGGACTGTATACCTCTGACCTCATGAGCGAAGTTGCAACACGCGAGGCTGAGTTGAACGAGTAATTGTTAAGCGAAGTGTCTGATCCACCAAATGTCAACAAAATCGGAGGCACGCAGAAGGACCTATGCCTCAGTCAGACCAGCATGGTAGGAACAGAGATGTTGCATCTGTAAGAGATGGTTCCAGGGTAAAGATTCTTGATCAGGACTCGGAAGCTGCACAAGAACGCTTCGGGTTGTGGCTTACTGAGCTGCGCAGATCATAGGAGTAGGGTGAGATTGGCTTACTAATCTATCTCGACGATATTCTAGGGCTAGGCTAGGGCTAAGCCTATTTAGGAGGGGTCTCTTGGGGACCGGGGTCCGTTGGCAATTACACACCTGAACAGAACGTCTATCCTCAACTCTAGCATATCAATGAGAGAATTATACACGGACCAGCTTCCTCAGATCGCTCATAACGAGAATATGTTTATGCTTCGCGAGTGACCATGCGATTATTAAATACTCATACCTTGGAGTTCGAAGACTTCTTTGACAGCAACACTCCCAAGTATGTCATTCTGTCGCATCGTTGGGAGGGCAAGGAAATGACCTATCAAGAATTTCAAGAAAGCGGCAGACAGAATCACCCAGGATTTTCTAAAATCCACAGTGTCTGTTTCCTAGCGCAACAACGCAGATGTGACTGGGTATGGATCGACACATGTTGTATTGATAAGAAAAGTAGCGCGGAGCTCAGCGAGGCAATCAACTCCATGTATCGCTGGTACGAGCTAGCTCAAGAGTGCTACGCCTACCTGTCGGACGTGTCTATATCTGGATACTCTGACCAAGACCTCGAGAGTACAAAGCTGAGTCTCCGGAAAAGTGCATGGTTCACTCGTGGATGGACACTTCAGGAACTCCTCGCGCCAAGGCTTCTCAACTTCTATGATCGAAAATGGAAATTTATTGGGAACAAGCGAGATCCGGCGTTAGAGTTGTCCTCCATCACCGGTATCGAAACTAGATATCTTGGTGATTATAGCGCTGATCTTAATCCACCACAAAGTGCGAGCATAGCACAAAGAATGAGCTGGGTCTCGAAAAGAAAGACAAGTAGAATAGAAGACATCGCATACTGTATGCTTGGCATTTTCGATGTCAATATGCCTCTACTTTACGGTGAAGGCTCAAAAGCTTTCATGAGACTTCAGCTCGAGATAATTAAGAAGTCTGATGATGAGTCAATCTTTGCCTGGACCGCGAAATGGTTTCTCCCTGGCTCCTATCGTGGCATGTTGGCTCCCTCCCATGAGCACTTTCTGGATTCGCAGGACGTCCGATACGAGCCCAGAGTAGAACTCTTGGAACGCCGACCATTCGCCATGACGAACAAAGGACTTGAAATTCAATTACCAAAAAGACTCTTTGACCAGTATGCGAAGACGGTAACGCTCATATTGAATTGCTACAAAACGAAAAGTGACAGTGGGCCGTGGGTTGTGATCAATTTGCGGAAGATTGGGCGTGGATGGGGTAGAGTTGACCTTGGCGAACACCTTTTGAGCAGAAAACCTGTCGAACTTGACGTGCGATACAACGACCCAACTCTATTCCAAGATACTTTTGCTATATATGTCGGTCAAGCAGGCACATAGCGGCACCAACTCAGGAGCCCAGTCACTCCCGCCCACATATTCTGGTCATGACCATGACTTGGCACTTGTGGAAGGTCCAGACCACCAGGTACATACACCGAAAGAGGTTGAGTTTTTGTATTACGCAAGTGACAACTTTCAAGCAGGCAGTGACCCCGTAGTCTTGCCAGTCGTTATGGGTTTATCGTTGTCCATCAACGCAAATACAGCTGGTCAATGCTTTAGAACCATACCTCGACCAAGGTTGCATCGATACTTGGCTCCACCCAGCTAAGACCCTGAGACTTTTCATCATTTTTCTGGCATGGACTACCCCGCGGTACCTTTCTGGTGATGCATTGTACAGAGAACTTCCAGTGCATTTGCTAGACGTCTAAATCGTACACAGCGTTTGAGTGGGCAAGAAGAACGAGGTATCAAGAAGGAAGCAGCGATACTGCTGTATATTTCTCGGATGGCCTCAGAACCAGTAATTCAGTTCAAATACTAGATATGGGTATTCAATCAAAGAAATGCAAAGGAAAATGAAAGGCATGAGGAGCTGAGTCTTCCGGCAGGATGCAAGTATTCAGGACTGTGAGATCGTGATGATACACCCAGTCTAATAATATTCTCGAACACACTCCATGTGAATCCAGGACGGAAAATCTCGAAACAATGGCTGTTATGATAATAGCTGCTGGTGAAATTTCATATGCATCCCGTATGTAAAAAGACATTCATGAACACCAAGATTTGCTTGATGGAGGTCTCCAGGTCTTTTTTCATGGCTTCCTCCCTGCTTTGATCTATCGTAAATCACATATTCACAGCGCACAATCAGAAAACGATCTGGGAAAGAAGTAAAGAGAAACTCCCGCGTTCTCTATACTCACGATAAGATGCTGTCGCAGTTTTCCTACACTACCATACATCCATGCAATGTTGAGGCCAGCCCTCACGCTTCCAAGGATGTCTAGTCCACTACTCATCATTGTTAGCTTGCAGCAGAGGAGGCGTAACATAATCATTGGAAATATCTATTGGAGGTACCACGCCAATAACGCTTCGCCACCAACACGAAATGCTCAAGTACAATAGCTGCATTCTCTGTAGCGATGACTAAGGTCTATCCCTTAATTCAATTCGAAGCTACACATATATATTAACATAGCAGTCTGTCAGCGAATATCTAGAAAAGAGACCGTCATAAGTTTTTAGCATTAAAATTCGTGACAGAAGACTATTTACCCCAGCTAATAGTTTTCTTTATAACTTGCTCACGCTATATCACGATTTCCGTAGCACAGATCTTCCACAAATGAGCTATGTGAGACCATTGGTGCAGTACGAAAATAATCACTGTTCATCTATGACTACGACATCATCGTTCTGCACTTCACATTCCCGCTCCGTTAAGATTTAACATTCGCGTTTGCACTCGCCGCGCACGTATCTAGTCGAGCTATTGCTCTTCTCACTCTGCTGAATTTATCGAATTATTCTGGGAAATCTGAAATTCTAGGAGACGAGGAGACCACTATTGGAATTAGTATGCATTACGGAGACGATGTCCTATCCGAAGACCTCACAAGTTGAACTAGCTCAGCCAGCTGTAGCTCTAGTGGCTTGGCATGGCTTGCTTTGTGGCTGTGTGGCACAACTAATTGCACGGAAAGGGATAGCGTCTATCGAATACTTCTACTCACCATGAATTTTCCTCACGACGGCTTCTGGTGGAAACACATAATCCTAATCAAAGAATGCTTTCGATCTCTACAAACTTTCACTCAAGCAGAGTCATAAGAATTCTGTGCATTTTTGCCGTTCTCTTGAATTCCTCTACCGCTTGGGTGCTGCCGTTTCTCTCATCAGATGCGCCTAGTTCGCTGGAAGAACAAGACCGATGGCTCTCCACCTCTTCCGAAGTCATCCGTCGAGACTTTCATCCAACCCAGACATCCCCAGACTTGGAGAAAGATGACACATACAAAAAAGGCCGGGTTCTCATACTAACACCATTAAAAGATGCCTCACTGCATCTCTCCCATCACTTTGCTCTGCTCTCAAACCTCACATACCCTCATCATCTAATTGACTTAGGATTTATCATTGGAGACACAGTCGATGATACTCGGGCAATCCTCGATGCCGAACTCGACAAGATGGCGAGCGGTAAGCCAAGCAATGTTTTCAACAGCTGCACCATTGTCCTCAAAGATCTTGGCAATGCAGCGTCGCAAGAAGTGGCTGCAAGACATGGATTCGCTGCGCAGATAGATAGGCGAAAGAAGATAGCCATTGTGAGGAATACACTGCTGCAGAAAACGCTGGAGACAAAACACGATTGGGTCTATTGGCGGGATGTTGATGTCGCTGAAGCTCCGCCTCAGATTCTGGAGGATTTTATAGCCCATGATAAAGATGTTCTCGTACCTAGTGAGATTGTCCACCTGCGTGAACAAGAGGTTTGCGATGACTAATCAGTACTAGACGTGTGGTTCCGCCGTCAACAGAATAGCAAGCTCCTCGAGGGCGGATGTAAGTTGCCTGCTTCTGCCTTTAGAAGCTTTCGCTAATTATCTGCGACTCTTGTCAGATGATTACAACTCCTGGCAAGAGACTCCTCAAAGTGAGACATTCAAAGAGCGTCTAGACACAGAGGTCATAGTATTCGAAGGTACTTCCCTCTTCTCCCTCGCTCACACCCAGACCTAAAAAGAGCAGGATATTCCCAATTCAAGACTCACCGCCGCCACATGGCCAAACTCGGCGACTGGCGTAACAGCGCCGCCCTTGAAATCCCACTCGACGGCGTTGGGGGCGTAAGCCTCCTAGTACGGGCGCATGTGCATCGCAAAGGTATATACATATGTATCCTCTTATTACCTTCTCCTCACCCAAAAAACTTCCTCCTGACGCATGGAATCGAGTAGGCGTCGACTTCCCCATCAAACCCGTAGACCACCAGATCGAAACCGAAGGATTCGCAAAGATGGCAAAGATAGCCGGATTCAGCGTCTACGGTCTTCCGAATTACGTGATATGGCATTTTGACACTTCGGAAAAAGAGGGGAATTTGCATGAGACGCCGGTGTGGCTTTGGCCGTTGTTGGTGTTCGTTGGGGGCAGTGCGGCTGTGCTTTGTGCGAGGTATAGGATGTGGATTATGTATAGAATGCCGGTGATACGCCGGATTAATAGTGCTAGATCAGGGAAGGTGAGGCAGTATTAGGTAGGGGAAGGTTTTTGTATACATATTATCTTTGATGCAGGGATGGATGTCTTAATATGCGAGAAGGCTGGTTGTAGTGTGGTGAGTCGTTCATGGGCGAGCCGATGGTAAGAATTTTAGAATGTGGAAGCGGAGAGGGCGGCGCAGGTGTCACGAATCACTGAGGTTACAACCAATGCATTCAGCAAGACCAAGATGGTTGAAATCGTTGGTTGGAAGAAGTAAAAAGCCCATAGATATGCTCGAAAGAACAAGGCGTTCTGGCTGTTCGAGTGCCGTGGATCAAATTTGAGAAACCCAGTCTGTTGGTTTGAAAGCAAAAAAATGGGTGCAATATCAAGTGAAGTGTAAAGGGGAAGTCTGAGAGCTGTTGAGACTGAAAAAGCCCGCCAGAAAAATTGACGAGCCAGCCGATACCTATTTCTATTGATCCTGGTAGTGGACTAGCTCCTCATACTGGAGGCTTATATCTTCACAAATACCTGGGACTATAGCTACAGCATAGATTGAACATGTCCCGGAGATCCTTTCTAGATAAAACTATTCAATATCTGGTATACGTCATATTCTGGCAATTCTTTTTCTTTTGATTCACTTTTCCACCACTGCTGAGTCATTATCTACAGTCATGACAACCAATTCAAAAATCCCAAATAGTATGGTTGAGAAAGGGAGGGTTTATAAGGAGACCTAGATTGTTTCTTTCTAGGGAACGTGTGTCGGAGCATGTGTGGTGAAAAATAGCCATTGGTAGTTTGACTCTCTTTTGACAAGAACAATTTCCCAGTCCTGTCCCAGTTAGAATTAGAAAGTTCAATGTGAGAATTGGGGGTAAGTGATGGGAAGTGCTAAAATGATAGTCTCATTGTACATTGTCAAGTAACAGCTTTTAGTCTATCATAACGATCTTTCTGTTCTCCGTACAAGCCAGTCTAGTGTCATTCCATATTATCATCCTCGTCATCATCATCCGAGTAATCAGGCTCTTCAGACTCCACCTCCGGTTCCGGCTGCCTCACATTGACAGCAGCATTCCTTCCCACCAGACGTTGATTTGCAGGAGGCCGCCGCTTAGCCTCAATAGCCGCACCTCGTGGTGCATAGTAAGTATCGCCAGGTTCCATTTGCTCATGTAGAGCTGAATTCGATGTACTTGGGGTAGGGTACCCATGGTTTGAACTTCGCTTTGATCGAGGGGCAGCATTCGTCTGCAATTGAGTCGGCCTTGCCGGTGGTTGTCTAAGGCGTTGAGTGCCGGGCGCCTGTGATTGCGAGACCTCTCTAGGGCTGTATGTGTCTTGAGGGGGTTCACGACTGCGTAGTAGTCGTTTGGAAGTTGGCGCCGGGGCTAGAACTTGTGGTGGGGCTTCCTCTTCTTCGAATTCAGCTTCATCGTCGTACTCGTCTTGCGGTTGACGCAACTTCTGCCCTTTGGCGGATTTGGATTTACTGTGTGTTTCGGGGCCGCGGTAGTCGATAGCTGTGCTCTTAAAAAGGTCGTCCCTTAATCGTTGGAGGTGAGCTCGATCTTCGGCTGTCTCGCCACGAACGGACTTGATGTAGTCGTCAAATTGTCTTGAGGCTTGTAAGACGGTGTTGAAATGATCGCTATGGAGTCTTGAGTAGACAGGACCGTTCGGGTCCTGGTATTTGACTTGCGCATCATACTCAGCAAGCGCAGCTGCTGTCTGGAAAGCATTTCTGATCTGACGCCCATTCCAGTTAGAATCGGTCTTCTTGCCATCAGTGTACTGCTTTTTCGCAAAGGCTAGGATTTCCTCGCGATCGGCCTTCATCATGTTGTTTTTTCTCGCTAAGGTCCGCTTTAGATTCATTTTCCAAATTGCAAGTGTTTGCTTTTCTTTCAGGGCTGGGAAATATAGAGCTAGATGAATACGCGATTTGAAGGCTTCGTCAAATGATCCGACTCTGTTGGTTGTAAGGAATAAGATACCGGTATAGTACTCCAAAGTTCGAAGGAAGACTACCCGAAATAGTCAGTCCAAGTCTCAGAAATATCCATTCGTCAGGATACTGACCAGATACAAGGGCATTGCGTTGGATGTCGCCATTTGCTCTTTCGGCAAGAAATACGTCCGCCTCATCAAGTAAAAGTACACAATCCCATACTTGAGCCAGATGAAACTTCTCCTCTAGAGCCGTAGAGACAGATTCTGCGGTCACACCAAGATCTCCTGTATCTCTGTCAGTCGCAGCCGCTTGAAACTGGCATTTCTCTACTTACCACATGTGATTGGGAACAAGGGTTTTCCGTGAGATTCGGCAACGCATTCTATGGTACGATCAGCCAGGTTTCCGCAAGCATAGAAGGCTTGAACTACCTGCAGTCGAGGTTTTGCCTACACCAGGTACGCCATGAAGCAGTACCACAAGACCTTGGCCTGGAAAGACTTATTAGCCTGTTAAAAAAGTATAGGATTTCGGGAGGTTCACCTTTACCGCGGACTATATCATGGCTATGCTTCTCATCCTCGTCACCTTTAAGCATCGTCTGCTTATCTCTGAGATGGGTCCTGACCAAAGCCTTCAACATTTCTTTGTGGCCTGCAACGAGCTTTAGGTCTTCCCATCCCCCTGTGTATTCGCTCACCGGCTGCAGATAGTCGACGTTGAGAGCAGCTAAGGATTACGATCAGCGAGATCATTGTGTTAGCTGGATGCATTTACCAAATTTCCTGTTGCGGAAAACGAAGGCTAGTACGCGAGCTGGAAGCAGCACCAATTCCTCCTCGGTAAGTCCCCAACCGTTTACGAAAGCTTGGTCAGGATCTTCTCTCAATAGCGGATGGTTGGATTCGAAAGCATGAGTCCTCTCTCTATCTTCAGACGCATCATTATATATATTGTCTGTGAAAGATGTAAAGCATTCGTGTTCGTCGTCTTTCTTCCAGATATAAGTCCATACTGCAACCATCTAGGAATCAGTTCATCATCTCATAAATTTTAGAAAAAGGCCTCTAGCATTGGTAGAGTCGAGACTACTTATGGGCATGCCTTCGCTGCCCTCAAGAAATTCAATGATCGAAGTTGAAGGACAAGTCAAAGGAAAGCTCTTGGAGAATACGTACCATCATCATCCACTTCCCTGGAAAAAGCGCACGAAGTATCAAATTCACGACCTTCAGGGTGCCAGTCGTAGTCATCTCGGATGGCCTCGGCGAAATCTACCACTACCTGACTATCCTGCGTGGGTCTTTTATTAGCTTCTTCGAATGAAACCAGTGACTAAACTCCGAATGAGACACCAGTTCGTAGAGGCTGAGGGAGAAACGGCTTTTCCAGCCTTGTTTCAATATCCCAGACTTGAGGGTCACAGCTGATGGAATTGGGCTTGAAATCTGGGTACATACGATGGGCTCAGGATTGGTCTTATCTTCCGAAAATTCGGTCCCACAAGGCTGACATGCAAAAGTCATGCCCTTGTATTGTTGATGTTGGAAGGTTCCTAATTTTATTTGAGGTCAGCGTTGCTCTATGGAAGATGTCCGTAGCCAATCATAGATGCATGAAGAATATTTTTGCGAGCTTGTGAAGAGATGAACCATAGATGAGTAACGTACTGTATCCTCGGAACTTCTCTCCACGTGTCTTGAGCTCAGCCCTCCTTGCTTCAGCGTTCCGAACAAACCTTGATGGGTAAAATTCCAAAGAAGTGATCTCGCGTTCGCCGTCAAATGGCTTGATCTGGAACCAGCGCGTTGTGGCGCCAAAGACTTTACCATTGAAATCAACGTAATAAGTTGACACTTCAAATGGATTGACCTTATGTTTTGGGACGACGGAGTCCTCATCAGACGCTGAGATAAGGTTAGGGCGACCACCACCGCAACCCAGGATCCTCCAATCCTCCTGGTACCTGTCGTTACGTTTATGTGTTGTTTGTGGAGACTCTCCGGCAGGCTGGTCCGAGGGGTCTGAAGGGCGATCTCTCGGGCTGTGACGAGGTACAAAAATGTAATCCCCAGGCCTGAAAAGATGCCAGAGATCGTGGAATGAGATACGCGTACACGATCTGTCATTGATTCTTGCAACGACGGGGGCGATTTGCTCGTCCATAAATTTAATCAAGCAGCGCATGTCTCTCAAGGTCTCTAGACTATCCATCAGATCTTCTTTTTCCTTCTTGCGTGACTCGTTCTGGGTGGAATTGGGCTCATTATCGTCTTTTATCTTTGCAGTGTTTTCCTTGCGGGCATCCATCGTCTTGCTACCGATGCCATTAGGAGTGATTTGAGAAGACTCTTCACCTCTAGCCACAGTCGTTGCTCCTGGATTGGGAGAGTTGTGCAAGGAGGTACCTGCGCCCACGCCGGCAGCCTCGTTATCTGTCGAACCCCATTTGATTTCGAGTCTCTTCATCTGCTCTCTAATGGCGCCGTCCCGTTCCACTAGTAGCTTGAAAGGGTAAATTAGCACAATTGGCTCTAACACCCACTCGTAGTCGGTCACGTCCGAAAGAATTGTCAGGATCGGCAGAGAATTGATCCGAATGCGCTTGACGAGCTCTTTTTGATTTGAGGAATCTTTACGAATGCCATTTTCTTCCAGTAGGTTCGGATGAATCTGCGTTTCTTTTTGATACCAATACTTGACTTCTCCCACCAGAGCTTCAATAGCGTAAATTTTATCGTCATCCTTGAGCTTATTCTTGAATTCTGCCCACTTCACTAAATGAAGCTCGGGAATCGCAGGCACGCGTTTCGACGAAGATTTCGAGGAAGATCCAGCCTTCTTGGCTGCTGCTTCTTCTTGCGGAGGCTGGAGCTTTAATTCAAGGCTTGCTACCCGCTCTTCCATCAGCTGAAGGTATCCACCATATTCTGCAGCCTTCTTTGCGGCGTCTTTAGCCCGCTGCTCTAACGTCACATCGCTCGGCCTCTCATCATTTTTGGGTCCTGGTTCTTTCGCGTCGGTAGCCATGATCTCCCCTCCGCTGTCCCCATTGGTCTGTTCATTCTCCTTATTCTCAAGTACGTTTTCCGCATTCGTAGACTTTTCGCCAATGTCCTTCTGAATAACATCATTCGTGGGCTCTACAACGGAAGAGTCTACTATCAAGCTAGCCCCCAACGCGTCACCGTCCAACGCAGCCGACTCAGACGAAGTCAATGTACCATTATTGACATCATGTCGACGTGGAGCTCCCTCACGAGTGTGCGACATGCCCATGACGTCTCCATTGGGTGCTGCATCGACCGAGCTCGCAACACTCGCTCTGGTCGTTGCAGCTTCTCCCCCATTCGATAATTTATCAGTGTGCTCTGGTGTGTCCACTCCATTGGACAGAATACCAGCGGAAGATTCATCTACACCTGAATTCACAGCTCCGGCTGAGTATTTCGTTTCTAGGTCTGCTTTGTCCCGAAAACCACTTTTACAAGTCAGCAGATGCACTTCACCAGTCCGTCGGGGGTACAAACCCGTTTGCCTGGGGTCTCTGAAAAACCTCTGCCATGTTTTGACGTCACTGAACCAAGAGAAGGACAGTATCGATGTCTTTCCGACAATAAAGCTATCACTGCATCTCTTCAGCAGCAGCGTATAAGTATTTGAGACGATGAAAAGGCTGGGCGTGGTTGATATCCTCGGGAAAGTAAAATTTCCAGCCCCATCCTTTCGCATGTTACCGCCAAGGATTTTGATTTACTAGGATCGGAATCCTTCGCCGATCCTCTACTGCACGAACGGCTGGTAGGCCCTTTTCAGAAACCTCGACTTGGTAGCAAAGCGCACAGCCCTGCAGGACCTTTCTGCTGGTGCTTCGAGCATTTGGGGTCCGCCGTCCGCAATAGCCATTTCCCTCGGACCCACAAAGGAGTCTCAGACAACCCTCTGTCTATTTTTGGTATTAAGCCTTGCCCTGGACATGCCGGAGTAATTGGCTCTTTTGATGTCCAAAGGTGATTAGTGAACTGCGCCATTCACGCACCAGCATGAGCTAAGATTCCTGATGAAATCAAGCTTCGGTGCTTGGCGACGTTTCAGGCAGATATGTTGCGCATCGCAGTAACATTGCAGTCATAGAGGGGTGTAAAACGGCAGAGCACTAAACTCCGTGTGCATGACTGATGAGCTGTCTTCCATGCTAAAATGAACACTATCTTGGGCCACCATATTGGTACCGCCCTACAACACTGATATCGCTGGCTCCGTCACCCAGCGGGGTACTTGCATGAAGGCTGAGCATGTTACCTAGCGACATGAGTGACCCCACCTAAAATCACTCGAGGCATCGAGCGCGAATGAACCTACACCTTTGCAATTTGTAGGATTTTTAGCTTTTCAGCCCCCAATGCACAGCTGTCGAGAACTTGCCGATCCACTCATCCAGCTGAGCCCGTCTTTGCTATGGGCACATAAATCAGAACAGATTCAGCCACAGCCCCAAATGTCGGACGAACCACAAGAAATGCGAACGATACAACTTTCGCTAGATAACATTGCAAGCATATATACGCTGCATTGAGAAGTCCCAGAAACAATGGTAGCAGTCGAGAATGCCGTGTCAATTTCCACCAAATCTCCACCATCACATCCTTTAAAAGGTGGTGGTGAAGATATTCCAGAGGTTTCTTTGAACGCTTCGGACACCGCTTTTGTCGCCAGTAACGCTGGCAAAGAATTGGCAGAGGAATTTGTAGCTGAGAATGGCCATCGCTTTCACCCCATATTCAAAAATCTGCCACCGCGTACCAAGCCCGAGCCCAGCTCAGCGCACTCTTACGATGGTCAACGAGCAGAAAAGCATTTGGCGACAAGGTCCACGCAATTGAAAAGGTCTAGCGCCTTGGATGTAGAGACAACACAATTTTATCGTGTGATAGAAGCCTATAAACGGACCGCTAAAGGAGATGCTCTTCCGCCAGACTTTGATATTCGGGGTTCTCATTCATGGGAAGAAGTCTTTTACGCGGCACGTAACGCTGAGGCGAAGTCCAGCCATGACGGATCGAAGAACATTCTGAGGAGATTTGGCAGGGGAACGCAGAAACACGCCATGGCCATAAGCCCGTGGTTGGATCTCATACCCAATGGAGATTATACGTCCGCGCTTTGTGGAAGCCTGAAGATTGCCTTTAGCGTATGAATTCACCTGTTGACTCATGAATTCGAAGCCCATGTTGAAAACATTGCAGGTTGCTCACCGTATGAAAGAGAAGAGAACGGCAATTACAGAAACCTTAGGTAAGATCCCAAAGACGATCACGAAGGCCGAGGACCGTTTGGAAGAACATCCAGACGATGAAGCGCTATTCGACGCTGCAACTGAACTTTACCTGGCGGTTCTGAAGGTTGTTGAGGGGATGCTGAAATACCTTGTGGACACCTCAACATGTGAGCAGACTCATAGCTACTGTATATTAGAGCCTGCTAAACAATGCTAAAGGGAAGAAAATCGGAGCACTGCTAGTATTACCCGAGAAACCAATAGATGTTGGGTTGAGTGAGGTAGAGGCACAGATGGAAAATCTCTCCAACAGAGCACAGACGCTGCTAAACAGGAAAATCAACGGGATCGATGACAACCTTAAAGATGTACAAGTCAAAACAGAAGAGTTGAAATTAAGCGCGGAGTATACAGAGCTCCACGTAAGCCACCTGTCCCCATACGTGGGCATGACATATACGACAGTGAACGAGATGAATGCAAGGTCGAAGTTTCAAGGGAAAGCTTTCGATGGTGTGGCCAACCTTTGTCAGGAGCTCTTTAGAAACCTAAAAGGTGAGTTGATCATCCTGCAGCACGTTCAAATATTTTCTAATAATCCAGCCAATGAGAAAATCTATGCAGCCAACGAGAGACTCCATGCGAAACACGATGCGAAGATGATGCGCGAGATACGAAGCCTCAAAAAGCAGTGCCAAGCTTCAAACTCAGCATTTAACATCACCACCAACGTTGACCAAGCTACACCGCCTCGAACTCCTTCGCCAGAACTTCCATTCACCCAGGAACTTTTAGAATCTCTATTCAACGTAGACCAAAAGATGATCGAGCAAGATTTGCAGAAAATCATTAGAGAAGGAGGAAGAAGCCCCATAAAATCTCAGAGCCGAGGCCACTGGCTGTTGCAGGACGCCAAATTCCAGAATTGGCTCACTGCAGGCGAAACACGAGGCTTGCTGGTGGATGGGAACTTCGACGGCAACGAGAAAATATCTGCCATGTCATTCGTCTGCGCCCTACTCATTCAGAGCCTCAAGATCGCCGAAACGGCCATCACAATATCATCCTTCTGTGGGCTTCATACCCGCAGCAACGACCCTCTGAGTAGCGCCTCCGGTTTACTACGCAGTCTTATTAGCCAGCTGCTATGCATCCAAGATTTCAATCTCAGTTCCATCACCGAAGAATACGAGGAGCAGCTCCATGAGAACAACCTAGCTTACCTAATAGATCTCTTCCAGCTACTCGTCGAGCAACTACCCGAAAACCGCGTCCTCTTCTGTCTCGTCGATGGAATAGCCTTCTACGAAAAGAACAAGGATAAGGCTGAAATATGCGCTGTGCTCAACACACTAGCTGAACTCGCCAATGACCAAGGCGTTGGCCCAATAGTCAAATTGCTGGTAACGAATCCGCTACGTAGTAGGTGGGCAGGAGATTTTTTCCCGCGGGCTGATCGGCTTCAAGTCCCCGCCAATGCAGGTGATGGGCAGATGTTGTCGATCAATCAAGTCATGAGGCATACGAATAAGTCGGCAGTCTTCCACGAGCATGCCACTAGCGGAGTCGATGGTAGCACGAGCTATGAGCCGGAGAGTGAGAGTTCCGAGGATGAGGATGATTACGAACTGGGCAATTTTGGGGCCTCCGATGAGCAAGCGCCGTAGTTTCGCCGAATAGAGAGAGCTGCAACAGCTTGACTTTTGGAAATCTTTCTAGTCGCCGTTGGACTGCTTGCTAGCTCAGGGCATGCAAAATTTCAGGATGCTTTCCCGTTCGATGCACTTCTACAATACAACATTTGCTCAAGTCGGTACCAAAGCTTTTCCATCCTGGCTTAATGTTAGTAGATGTTGACTGAAATCAAATGTAAGTCATGTAGTGGGCGATAGCAGATCGAGTACAAAACCTTATCGAAACACGCTTCGCTTACGATACACTGGGTATACAACGGCTTGTCTCAAAGCGCATTGAGGACACTCTGCACCCCCACACTTCCCGCATCCTCTCTCCTCAGCACATACGGCCTCATGTCGCCCCGTTCCCAATGCGTCGTTCCTTTACGCCTCAGCCTCTCCTTCAATGCCTCTGGCCCTATGACAAACAGGTTTCCGATTTCGGTTAGTACCTCAAAAGAAGGATCAAAAGAGGGGTCAAGGTCCCAAGAGCGAAAGAGTTCGTTATATTTCGAGATGTCTTTCGTTACCATTATGCCGCCAGCGGCGTTGACAGGGAATTTCTTGAAATGATCAAGGAGAAGAGTGCGGAAGTTGATAGCGACTTCGGTGAGGAGGGAGACAAGGTTGGATGATGGGGAGAGCGCGGTCAGACATAGATTATGGAAGCGGGTCAGGAAGGTGAAGATTGAGAGGCAAGTCTAGACAGATGTCAGTGTGATATGATTATGCCACTGCGACCGGCTGTACATACCGGTGTTTGCAGCTGCTCGAGCCATGCGCCGCTTCCGCCCAATGCATCGTCTCGTGGGCGAAAGTCGGCTTTGTTTTGACGTGCAAGTAATTTGGTTACCCAGGTGATCACGACATCGATTGAGCGTTGCATTATACTGTTGACCTTGTCCTCTAATCTGTCCATTGCGGTGTTGGCGGTCTTCTCCATATCGCGTCGTATCGTGACATTGGCTGAGGCGAGTGGTACGAGCACAGTCCGAGCACATGTATTCATCAAGTGTAGTATGCTGATCGCGGAACGAAGACCAATGAGGTATGAGAGATCAGGCTCGGTTTTTGCAGTTTCTTGGCTAGCTGCGATGTCATTTGACCTATACGGCGTCAGATGTAATGTCGTCAGAACTGGCCAAATACTCACGAGTCGAGCGCTGTCTCGATGTAGATCTCTCCCATGTTGCCCAACAAGAGATTGAGAAGCGCGTAGACATCCTTCGCAGTCTCATTACCGCCACTGAGCTCTAGACCTCTGCCAACAGCTTCAGCGAGCCACTTCAGCATACGCTTCGCATTGTCAACGCTCAATACACCATCTTGTTCAGTGACTTCGATTTCTGTCTGCGTCTTTGCACTTTCTGAGTCTTTGAGACCAGCCACACGTAATAGCATGGCCTTCTGAGCTGGTGCTAAATCCGATGAGTCCAAGCGCTCAACATACGCATCTCGGGCGGATGCCAGCATCTCACTTCCTGATTTCGCTAATGATTTCATAAAAGTAGTGGGTATCTTTCGTCTTCGAGACTGGAGAGCGTTAGCCGCTCCTGTCGCTTGGGGTTATGAAGATACCTACATGGAAAATCGTAAATTTGAACAACAAAGATGAGTACAACTCCTCCAAACTCCGCTTTTCCCTCTCTATATACGAAGATCCAACGAAATATGGCACAAACAAGTCATCAAATTGCTGATCGAGGATTATTGCGATCTGGGGCGAGGCTGGCTCGGGGTGCTCCGTTAGACCGTGTGCCTTCAAGTCATCATTTAAGGTACTAAGACAACTCCTGGCGGCTTGCAATGATCTCAAAAAAGCGAGGGAAGATATACTATTTGCCTTCTCTAGAACCATCTCGAGCCTTTGCTGTATTGACTGCTGAAACACACGTTGCAGGAACTTCCCAAGGACTTGATCTGAGTATGGAAATGCTTTTTTGATGACGACTGATTCTTGTTGCATAACAACTTTGACTTCGTCCACTAATGCTTGCAGGGTTGGCTCCACACCAGGAGGGTCAGCATCTGGATCTGCCAATCGATCCCAGGTCTCGCCATCACCGGCAAGTCCATCTGTAATCAGCTGACTTCGCGATATGAAAAATTCGTGCTGATTGACAAAAGCTGCAATAACGCTTGCACCATCATTAAAGTCATGGAGGACATTTGAACATTCTCGCATCCCTTCGAAATTCTGTCGCCTGTAAAAGTCATCAAAGGACTTCAGAAGATCCTTTTCCAGTGTCTCGGAAAATTTCTCGATTAATTCTCGTGTATTATGGTGTCGCCTCTTCCGGTCGTGGTCCCCGTTCATCCCATTGATACCGTTGACTTTTCTATTTCCATTGACATGACTCCAACTCCCTGGATCTAGTCTCTGGCTTATCTTACTCAGTTGCCTCGCTATGTGGGCACATCTGACCTTCCCCTCTCCACTATTCTGCCGCCTTATATCTTCGAGCAAGAACATCTCCCCCCGCTCACTAACCTCCATCCAACACTGGATGAGGAATTTCGCATCCAGCGCCCTTTGCCGCTGGCGATCTAGCTCTTCGAGTCTCTCCCCGATTTTCACGACTTGATTTCCGCCATTATCGTAGTCATCTCCATTCAGACTCGAGTCCAAGCGATTGAACGATTCGACTGTTTGTTCGAGTTTCCGCCCTAAATTTTGTACATTGCTCGTATGTTGCGCTTCCGCTCTCCTGACTGCTCCGCTGAGCTCATTTTCTCTTAGCTCTAAGTCCCCAGAGAGATCGCTCATACGATTCAGAGCATGTTCAAAGCTTCGTATCAGGGGCTTTGGGTCGAAGGCATTGCTCTGACTGGCAGGGCCTGAACGTCGGTTGGGAGGAACAGCACTATCGGAGAGTGCTTCAACGAAATCTTTGACTATGAAGTCGCGGCTAGAGAACGTGTCAAGATCGAATACAGGGGCTTGTGGAAAGAGGGAGCGGGAGTTGGCAGTGTAAGACTGGGAGTTTGCGGAGGCGGTGCTGAGGGAGGCAGGCATTACTGATCGAAAGACCGCAGAACCATGAGGCAAGAAGGGCCGTGTTAGCAAGAGCTACTGCCTTGTATCTTTGGTGTCTTCATTCTCATAGAGCTCGTAGGCGTGTTGTACTGGAGGAGTGGAGGAAGAGGTCGGCGGCGAGGTTGCGGAGTGCGGAATTCTGCCGCCTAAGGCCTCGAGAAATCTCAACAACATCGTCTTCCGAGACGCCTGCAGTTGACGCCAAGCAGAGTGCAGGTGGATATGCTGCTTCTTGTCTCTGCTGCTCATATCACAGAAGCAAGTCAAAGCAGCATTCCCAATTCGACGGCTTGAAACCCACTCACAAGCACCTCCCTTCAACCGCCTTCTTGATTCACATATCAGACCCATAATGGTGCTATCTAGGGAGACCAAGATCTACCGACAAGACGCCCACAAAAAAGGAAATGGTCTCACTCCACAGCAGCGCGAAGAGCTACTAAAACCATACCTCCCCTTGCCCAAAAAGGCCAAAACTACAACTCGTCGACGGCGGCTCTCGCAACCTGCTCGAGATTTCGCTACAAATCAGTTGCATCTTCTCATATTCACTATTTCACACGCCTTTTTCTCTGTATACATACGGATCCGGCAGACTTACCACATCTGCTTTGACAAAGTCTTCGCGATTCTTTACTACCATCACAGAGCCCCAGAGCTTATACGCCAAGATGTAAAGAATCTCGGCAGACTACCAAGACATCTATCTGTTATTCTAGAAATGAAAAGAGAGGAGAAAGGCATGGCTGGTCTGGAGGCATTGATGGATGAGGTGGCTGAGATCTCGGCCTGGTGTGCTTGTGTCGGGATACCAACACTGAGTGTGTACGAGAAGACAGGTGGGTACTATGGTTCCATAGAGGTTGCACTTGATGGAGGAAAAAGTGCTAAGCCAGTAGCAGGAATACTCAAGGCATACCTCCCGACCACCCACCGGACAGTGACCTCGAAGCTACACGCCTACTTTGGACGCCAAAAACCCTCCCTTCAACTCCGAGCCCCCAACATACCTTCATACCTCAACGGTGGTAGTTCGGAAGCACTGGACCAAATGGCCTCTTCCTCCGGTCACCTTTCCATTTTGCTGCTATCTGCCGAGGATGGCCGATCAACCTTGGTCGACCTCACGAAGACCTTGGCTGAAATGTCGCAACGGAAGAAGCTCTCTCCTAGTGATATATCTCAGGAACTTGTAGATGCTGAGATCACAGAGAGCGTCATGAGTGAGCCCGATCTGCTTGTGCTGTTTGGACCGAATGTTGGATTGCAGGGTTACCCCCCTTGGCAGATCAGGCTGACGGAGATCTTTCATGTACAAGATAACAACGGTGTTGGATATCAAGTGTTCTTAAGGGCCTTGTACAGCTACGCCAATGCCTCCATGAAATTTGGGAGGTAAGGAAATCAAAGTAAATAGCATTAGTGTGGATAGACCGCAAACTTTGAGTTATCAGATGAGCACTCGGCTTTGCTCTGTAGGTATCGAGGTCTTCATAGATCCTGGATTAAATGGTGGGTAAGGATTACTCTTCGTGACAGAATACGTGAAAACAATGATTGATGAGGCTGACATTATTCGCTCGCAGATCATGCGTGTAACCGATTGACCCACTGACATGCCCAAAAATGTTTCGGGCGATTTGCAGGGTCTCAGTAATTCAAGACAGACAAGTCGCTAGAACGACGTTTCGGTATTGATAAGATGCTTATATCGTCGTGACACAATAATGTATTTGCATCGCCACACCAAGATGAGCCAATCTGCAAGGTTCTAATTTCATGAAAGTGAATTTACCGCTATCCCATCTGGCGGGCTTCTTCTGGATGTCTTGACCTCATTTGCAGCTTCTGCTCTCCAGGACACAGCAAACGTAACAACAATTAGCAAACATGAGCGCTGCTAATACTTGCAATGCTCCACAGCAATACTACAGCTGCGATTCTGCCAACGGGGGTTTCAAAGGCTGCTGCAAAGCCAATGCCTGCTACATCAATGGATGTCCTGACAACGACCAATGCGATTCGCAAAACGACACGCCATGTGGCCCCATCTGCTGTGCTGGGACTACTCCATGTATTGGCATTGGAGTATGTCAAGGCGGTGCAGCGGACTCTGCGGGCAATGATGAGCCCATCACCAATGCTCCAAGCGTTGTGACCATGCAGCCTGTTCAGGTAGCGACCACCTCTACGAGTCAAAGCCTCACGAATGCAGGACCTCTGGTGTCTGGGAGCTTGGCATCAAGTAAGCTCTGATATGAGTAGGAGTTTGCAGTCATGCTACCCTGCTGACAAATTGTTCGATTTTTCCAGTGACCGGCTCGACGAACACCCTTGCCTCTTTCTACCCAGGGGCATCAGCAACGCTCCAGCCAACAATCTTGCCCTCCTCTGATCACGCGAAAGCAGGCACGATAGCAGGAGCTGCTGTTGGGGGAGTTGGAGCCCTAGCGATAGCATTGGTCATTGGATTGTTCTTCTTCCGTCGCAAAAGGAACAAACGAAAGCAGATGCAGAGAGTAGAGAATCCGCAACCACCGGCATGGACTGCAAATGAGTTTGGGGTGGCGGCCAAAAATGAAAAAGGTGAGCCCAGATCGCCATGCTATACCAAGAACAATTTCGGATGCGAGCTTTGATTGGGCTTCTTTTCACGCGGCCCACTGAGTGTTGGCGAATCACATTTCCTACGATATTTTGAGGTCTCGAATGAGCATGCTACAGCAGTAGCCACTCATGATGCAGCTAGAAGCGAACAGACTAATACTCATTGAGCAGGTTCACCCTCACATGAATCAGCCTATCAAGCAGATAATGCGACTACCATAATTAGCCCCATCTCTCCCTTGACACCTTCGCCCTATCACACACCCACTTCGCCTGATACCTTGGCATTTACCAACAATGGACGCCCACGGCCACCTGATCTCGAAATGGTAGGCTCTACCGAGTTCCACCAGGAACTATCAGGGGAGCCAACCACTGGAATCTCAGAACTATCTCCGGATCCAGAACGAGATCTTATCAACGCTCCTATGCCTAAGCAAGGATCAGCAAATGCTGGAGCAGATGTCACTAGCAATGCAGGAACGGTCTATCCTGCACAAGCATCCGGCATGCGTCCAAACCTCGATCCAGATGACGGTAGTGGTATAGACAACCGATACACACAAGGAAGCAATCGCGCCCATGTTATGAGCTTCATGGACTATGACGCTAATTCGCAAGGTCCCGTCAGGTAGACGGGAGGGTAGGTATGGGAATCGCAAACGAGAAGGTATTAGGAAGGAGATCCAGCCAGCAGAAGTCAATACTGTAGGTAGGTAGCATGGTGGAGCCGGCAAGCGAGATATTAGGGGTCACTAGCACCCGGGTATGGGGGCGGAGCCTAGCGCGAGCTAGGGCTATCGCCACTACCGTAGTTCGTCAGGGCAGACCTCACTTCATCACCTGCATATTTGATTCTTCACCAACGTGAAGACAATAATTTTTTTGTTTCCCTAGTCATCTTCACGCAGAGGTGTCAAAGTCCTCCGCTTGATTCGCAAGATTTATGATGATAGATATCAGTCTCGATGTCTCGCTGATTGCATGCCTTTACAAGCTTGCTCTAATGGACCCCTCGAGCTCAGTAACCGCATTAAGCAGGTCGCCTACCAACCACCGGAAAAAATAGCGCATCGTACATGCACAACATTACCACTAGATCAAAGTCCTCGGCAGCACGGGACGTAGGCAATGTTGTTAGCTGGGCACGCGACTTCGACAAATTTGAGCACACGCCTTCTGTGAAATCAATACGAGTACTGCATGGCCAGACCTACAATCATGTCCAAAACCGGGCAGGCTTGCTATGACCCCTGGATAGAGAGTAAGCACCTTTTATGTCCTGCTACAAGCGATGCTGTGCTAGTGGTCTTGGTGCAAACGCGCGTATGCGCACCAGACATCGCCTACACTTGCACGAATATGCTTCAGCCGTCAGCAACCGTCCCTCGGGCTAGGACATGACGACCTCGACCGAAATGCTAGTGCCCGTGAGCCTATCTCTACTCTATTCATATCTTCTTTTGTCCACCACCCTTCTCCTTCCATCTTTGGCCTCGATCTCTCGTGATCTTCGATAGCTCATTCATGCTCGTACCACTCAGACCCGGGAGTTATTCACATCCATATATGAGCACCTGCCATCTCTATTTAGGATGGAGCTAAGCAATGATAAGCTCTGCTTGCACACTACTGCAAATGAGGTACTTCTCAGGCTGGAAGTTCATGCATGCATAGTACCAAGTGTGCCTTCTGCAGGTGTCGAACGACCAACCATGACACATGGCTCCTTCCATATGGGGAGGAAATCTGGACTGGACGCTTCGATAACGCGCAAGGATGGGTCCAATGCAAGAAGAAATGTGCATGGGGTAGGTGCATAAGAGGCCTTGATCCCCCCAAGACAAGATGGAAGTTCAGGCATCCTTCCAAAAATCTATCTGGGCGTACAAAATGCTCTCCTCAATCCTTGCCCTTGGCGCTCTGGCGGCCACTGTCATAGGCGCTCCTTCTTCGAGTTATGTTCAACATGAGAAGCGTGATGCGCTTCCTCCCGGCTGGGAAAGGACGCAGAAGCTGCCAGGCCACGAAATTCTACCCATGAGAATAGCACTTGCGCAGAGCAATCTGGATAAGGCTGATGAGTTCTTAATGGACGTTTCTCATCCGGAGTCTCCCAATTTTGGGTATGTACCTTGATCTTCCAACCCATTGAATTGCAAGAAGCACTTTTCGTCATGTGTATGCTCGTCTTCGAATTGAAGGTCGACTCGCCGGCACGTTCCTGCCTAGATACCATTCCAAAGTGCCTCAGGAGCGGGCTTTTGATTGCTTCCAATCCTGCATTTTGGCATGAGTGAAAATACTGACGCTGATATGTAGCAAACACTGGACTGCCAAACAAGTTGCCGAGATGTTCGCCCCTAGCCAGGAGTCTTACGACGCTGTGACCTTCTGGTTAAGCAGCTCAGGAATTGCCCCTGAGAGGATTAGCAAGTCTCAGTCTCTGGGATGGGTGACTTTCGAAGCAACTGTCGATGAGGCCGAGAACCTTCTCAAGACCGAATACCATCTGCACACGCACATGACGGGCAAACCTCACGTCGCCACAGATGACTATTATATTCCAGAGCACATCCAGCCGCATATTGATTTCATCACTCCTACCGTGCACTTCGACAGCAAGCTGCCCATGGCAAAAGAAAAAAGAGATATGAATGGAGAGACTTTGAAGGTCCGACAAGCCCCTTCACTGTCGACAGCTGCAGCAGGGGTTCCTGTGGAGACAAAAGCTGCCGTCAAAGTCATCACTAACCCGAACAATGGCTTTCACCCCAAGAAAGGGGAAGACATCAACATCGAGAGTATCATTACGGAACTTGAAAATTGCAATCAATTCATCGTACCTGACTGTTTGAGGGCTTTGTATCTCTTCCCGCCCAATGTAGCGGCCAACTCCAAAAACAGCTATGGTATCGTCGAATACACGCCGGAAGCCTACCTTCAGGGGGACCTAAATCTTTTCTTCGCCAACTTTTCCACTAATCAAGTGCAGAAGACACCAACGACTGACCTAATCGATGGTGCTACTGTACAGACCGCTGAACAAGGCTTTGAATACAATGGCGAGTCTGATCTTGATTTGGAGTACGCCATGACCCTTGTCAACCCTCAACCAGTGACTCTTTATCAAGTCGGCGATCTCGTCGAAGGAGCTTCATTCAACAACTTCCTTGATGCCATCGACGGTTCATACTGCACTTACGAGGGCGGTGACGATCCAACACAAGATGCTGTATATCCTGATCCGTACGGTGGTTACCAAGGGCCCGAAAATTGCGGCGGATTTGGCGCCACCAAAGTCATCTCAACATCTTATGGTTACAATGAGGCCGACTTGACCGCATTCTACGAGATGCGTCAGTGCAATGAATACATGAAACTTGGTCTCCAAGGCACTACCATTCTCTACTCCTCTGGCGACTACGGCGTGGCTGGCAATGGTGGCCAGTGTATTGCAGCGAACGGTTCCTATAACAATGGTGGTTCAGGCCGCTTCAATCCCTCATTCCCAAGTACATGCCCTTACGTTACCTCCGTGGGTGCTACTCAGATCGTGCCCGGAGCCAGTGTCACTGCACCTGAGGAAGCTTGCGAGACAGTCATATTCTCTGGTGGCGGCTTCTCGAACGTTTTCCCTCTGCCGAGCTACCAAAGTGCCGCCGTCAAGGAATTCTTCGCGAACCACCCACCTCCATATACGGCTGCCCAATACAACAACTCTCAAATGACGCGTGGCTACCCTGATGTTAGCGCCAATGGTGCAAATTATGTCGTTGCTATTGACGGCACGTTCTCGCTCGTGTATGGTACTTCTGCTTCGGCGCCCGTCACTGGCTCGATCTTGACTCTCGTGAACGAGGCTCGATTGGCGGTCGGAAAGAGCAGCATTGGATTCGTCAATCCCACACTCTACGCTAACCCTGGTATCCTGAATGACATCACGTCTGGAGGCAATCAAGGATGCGGTACGCCAGGATTCACAGCGACCACTGGGTGGGATCCTGTCACTGGCTTGGGCACGCCTAATTTCCCAAAGTTGGTAGCGAAGTTTTTGAGCTTACCATGATTTGTAAAGGGAAGAAAACGGTATTGCATGGTTTACAATAATGAGTCAAAATGATCATAGGATTTGAGTACATAGTCTAGGATGAGATAGTAATACTAGCATTGGTCTCCACGAAGCGAATATGATATCTTTGCTTTATCTGCTGATTTATGGGCCTGCTGCCTCTTTTTGGTCGTATGCTTATGCAAACTGAAACCCAGTGAACGAGAGACATTTGAGGGTAGTTGCATCTCGAAAGTCAAGTGGCGATTCTGCCACGGGATTCTGATAGTTCTAGGGCTGGGGCTGCGATGTTTACGCCAAGCCCGCCCTTGCTCCGCACAGAGGTATTTTCAGCGGAACTTCTCCAAACATTGCTCAGACTTAGACCTTTTTGACACATTCAATTTCTGCCATGTCTTCCGCTAATATTTTCAGCCTCACAGGTCGCTCCCTCAAGCTCGACACAGCGGAGCACATTAAGTCCCATCTGCAGCCCCTCATTACCTCAGAAAACACCACAGAGATCCACCTCGGCGGCAACACCCTAGGCGCCCCAGCCTGCGAAGCCCTCGCATCCGTCCTCAAAACCAAGAAAACAATACAAGTAGCAAAATTCGACGACATATTCACCTCCCGCCTCCTATCCGAG
>JASZXT010000378.1:0-25574 GCA_035521555.1 Lecanoromycetidae sp. Uapishka_2
CAAACCACCACTACCCCAACCCATTCAGCGCATTCTGCGCCCCAAAAACATCCCCCCTCTCAAAATAATCCACCAGCACCCCCACTGGCGCCCGTCCATACAACCCAACACACAACTCCACCTGCGCACTGATACTCCCCCTCCCCGTCTTCGCATTCGTAGCACCATCAGCCGCATCATCAGGCATATCGATACCAAAAACATCCACATCCAGAAAGTGATTCACGATATACATCCTCCCCTCTGGACTCGCACCTGGCGGTCTATCGATTTTACACTCCGGGAATGTCGGGTCTGTGGTATCGTATGGTGTTTCGAAGAAGTAGGTAAATTCGTCCAAGATGTACGGGACCGAGGGTTTAGCGCCGGCATCGAGAAAGATCACAAGGCGGGTCGCAGCAGTGATCATTTCGCCAAGCGTTGGCCAGGCAGAAATGGCGAGGGGGGTGGTTGGTGGGATGTAGGCGTAGGGTTTGATACCGCTGGATGTGAATGCTGCGTCGAAGATATCGATATCGAGATTATCGCCGTTTACTAACAGCAGGGTTAGGACTTCATTTGGGTTGGTGTCGAGCCAGCTTTTGATCGTTGTGAGGTATGTTTCTAGACTGCCGGCGTCTTCTTCGAAACAGCTGGTGTGGCAGAGGTTTAGGGTTCCGAAGGGGTCGGCGTGGGTTTGGGCTTGGAGGAAGCGGATGCCGGCGTTGAGTTGGGAGGGTAGGGAGAGGTCTTGGTTGTCTTGTGGGAGGAGCCCGATGAAGGGGGAGTCGTGGGTGCCGATTTGGGAGATGTTGGAGTATTGGCGGGGGCAGAGTTCGGGGTGGTTGTTGCAGGATTGGGCTGCGTTGGTTGGGAGTGGGAAATGGGAGGAGGTTAGGATGAGTAGGGGGAGTAGGGAGCGCATGGTGGCTATTGCTGGGTGATCTGATTTGGTGAGTGTTTCCTTTGACGGAATCTTTGATTTCTCGGTGAAGGAGAATGGCTTTCTTGGCTCGCTATATGTATTGAGAGATCGTCTACCCTTTCAAAGAGTAGAGAAGCAAGTATATCTTTATATCACAGCACAAGTTATGAGACTAAATGGTTTCATGCCTGCGAATGTTAGCTGTCTCGGTGATCACCTCTTATATAAAACTGCGTGTAGCATCGAGAAAAGGTTGAAACATGTTGAAAACATGAAGTAACAGATCCAGGAAATTTTCGTCACCTCTTGACTTTGGTTGGTGGTTCTGTCATGGTGGCCGGAGGTTTCTAAAACAAGAAGTTGTACGACATGACACAAGGGGTCGCCCAATATCTGGATGATGGCAGTACTAAATGGCCATCGCGTAGAAAATATGCAACACAGTACACAGGACCCAAAAAGAGGAAGGAAATAAGACTGTTACACCCAAGCGAGCCAAGAAAGAATTCAAATATTCTCTTTGCAGTCCTGTCTGACCAATGTGGCTGGTTCTCAGCTCAGAAGTCATCGCGACTATAATTGATGCACATCCTGACGGCACGAACAGATAAGAGAGACGCAAGCCGAAGTTTAATGCGCATAATAGTCTTTATACACTTCGATCATTGAATCCCGTCAGTATCCAAGATACTCTATCTGGTTAGGAAATTGTCTCAATAAAAGACTTCGCTAAGAAACCACAAGCCAGCCATGTAGCGGTTTCGAAATTCCGTCCGCTGGTCAATAGAATATATGATAGCCCGTTCCAAGCTCTTGCAGCGCAATTGCAGGAGAAGACAGAGATGCTGCATGAAATTGCAGGAAGGTAGTACACAATTATAGCGGCGCCACAAGTACCTAGAGGTGGAACGCTCTTTGTGGGACTGTAGAGCAGATATCGTAGAGGAATGGGAAAAGGTAGCGAGTGCTTGAACCTGACACCCTGGTCTTCCTCAGATACTGGTTCGCATTGAAGTACCCACGAGACAGACTCGCCAACGCCATACCAGTGTACATGTTATGGGCAACTGGATCACTCAAGGGACATGGTGGCGAGAGTGGACGAACTTGTACTTGAAGTAGAGTATTACTTTCAGCTTGCTGTGGTTCTCGAGGGTCTTGTCGTCGTGTCGAAAAGTGGGGCGGTCTACGCAATGATGCAGCGACCCGAGCCTTAGGCTCAATCCGCTGTGGGGAACGATGTTGGTAACTTGGCTTTGGTCGTGACTTTGACAACATCGTCATAATATGCTATTTATTCATTGATACTCAGTAAGGTAGTAAGATGCGGAAAGGATGAGCCTCAACGGTTCTATTTGTGCTGCAAACCATTCCCCTCCAGGAGCGTCTGATCATCGCGCTTGCTGATCACCAATACAATGTCGCTCAGAGCGGATGCTGGTTAAACCCTCGTATGCTATCATTGACTTTCTAGTCGTAAGGTATCGATTTTTCGTTCGCGTACATGAAGGCATGAATATGAATGTTGCCACCGCCTCAAGCAGTTATTGCAGCCTACGCCAGATGAACATTTAATGGCTCGCAAGGCAGCTTGTGGCGCTGGTTTCGGCGGCTCTCGGTACTGGTGGGTAGCCCTGGGCAGCTGAAAGCTTGACCTGAAGGTGCCGAGGGTGGCCTGCGAAACCTGCACAATGGGAGCGACGGATAAACCCGTACCTGAAAATCTTTCCCATTTTCCAATCGCACAAGTCTGGACCAGTCACAGATCCCTCTTGCCCCTGTAAACTAGCCTTTTCCACAATTTCAAGCAAAACCTGCTTTTGACTGGTTTCGGAACAGGACGAGCTCGCCGCTGCCAGTTGATTGGTGGTGAGGGTGCCAAGGATCCAATGCAATCTTCCTTGATGGGGTTCATTTAACAGGTTCAGCCGCTTAGAAGGAACGAGACGCCACACTTGCCAATTCATCGAAATTTCATCGCGAAAACAGGTTACTCACTAGTACTAGCGTGAAGCATCTTGCTACCGCCCACCTAAGAAGAGCAATCTCCTCAACAAACAACTCCTATCCTCTTCTCCTCAGCATCACCTTCTCCGCTTCAGCATCTTCTTCACCATCGTGATCTTCACCTCTACAGCTTCTTAAGTGTCGCGTTAGACAAAAGAATCACACTTAACGTTAAGTCAACAATACAAGCATCTTCACAATGCAGCTCTTCCTCGCTACCGCCGCGCTTTTCGCCGGCCTGGCTCTTGCTCAAGACCTCAGTGCTATCAACAGCCTTCCAGCTTGCGGTGTGAGTGACACTCGAACTTGCATAGAGGCCTATACTGAGTAGCTGTACAGAAAACGTGCATCAACAATATGTTAGGCAAAGCTACAGAGCTCGGATGCCCCTCAAACAACATCACCTGTCTGTGCACAAACATGGACTTTGGCAACGGCGTTCGCGACTGCTCCGCTGGTCTTTGCCCTTCAACCGGTGTCACTGACACGAGCTCGATTATCGCCGTTGGCAATGCCTTCTGCCAAAGTCAGTAATTCCTTGTCTGGGCCACCGACACCTGACTGACGTTCTGCTTCAGGTGCTCTTGCAGCAGTAAGCGGCAGTGGTTCTACCGCAACCGTAGTCCAGACCGACGTCACCGGCGCCACCACTGCCACCATCTTGACTGCAGCAAGCGCCGTATCTGCAGGCGGTGCCGGCGGTGCCAGCGTTGTTACCACCACTGACAGCGCGGGCTCAACTACTACATCAACCGTTGCCGCAGGCTCAACAGGTGGCGCCATTGCTGGCAGTACCAATTCCACCAGTGGTGTCCTCTCTGGCAGTAATTCAACGACCACAAGCGGTAGCAGCAGCAACAGCACATCCGGCGGTACGAACGGCACAATGGCAGGCGGATCAGTCATGACCACCACCAACAGCCTCGGCAGCACCGTCCTCACCACCGTAAGCTCTACGCGTCTCTCTTCAATGCGGAATGCAAGGCTAACCCTTTGTCCAGATGGCCTCCTCAACCTCATCACCCTCATCCACCACCAGCTCATCAGGTTCCGGCTCAGGCTCAACTACATCCAGTGGCTCAGCTCCAGCCACCAGCACCAAGGCTGGTGACGCTGCTCACATCGTGGCTGCAGGCTACCTCGGATTCGCCGGTATGGCTGCTCTTGCACTGTTGTAATCGCAATCAATCGTACAGCATGCATCGTCCACCGGTTTGGAAAAGTCATCTGCATGGTCCGCGATTCGCGTTTTAATTGCCCAAGATTGATAGATACCCTATACTCATAATTCATGTGCTTACGCTTGGCTACGATGGAGAATACCCTTTGTTGATCTTCCTCTGAGCGGATGACGGGGGGAAGTTTGAGCGTTCAGCGAGCGGGCTGCTTACCTTACTTAGCGACTACATACCTAATCATCCACCCTAATTGGACGTGTACATTTGACACTTCACAAGCTCCATGCCATCGTCACTTGCTGTTATTGCTTCACGTTCAATTTAGTCTGGCCGAATGCACTACGGCATTGTCACTTGCTTCCTTGAACAATTTTTAATTTCATCTACCAAGTTCGGAACTTTCTCGCGCGTCATCACTAGATATGACAACGTACACAGACTCGCCAAACATGAACAACGTCCGAAATCATCAACAAGCATTCATATAAACTCTAGCCCCCAAGCTTCCAAGCTCCCTTTCCTACCCGAGACATTTTCTCCACTTTTTTTGGGGTAGCCTTGTTGGTTTGATCCGAAGGGGTTTTGTTGGTACGGTCGTGTGGCGCAGGTTGGTTCAATTGTATTTTTGGGGCATGATGTATGGTATTGGAAGTTGTAGAATATAGAATGTAGATGGGTATCAAGTATAGTTCCCAAGCTCCCTCTTTACTCGAGACACTTTCTCCTCAATTCCTTGGGGGGGGCAGTCTTATAAGTTTGTCTGGAATGAATTGATGAGGTGTGATGCAGTGTTCGGCGCACTTGTGGTTTGGGAAATCGTGGATGCTGTTGGAGTGGGAGGTTGTAGGTGGTGGTGGAGGTTGGGTTTGGATGATGCGTTGTAGAATATGGTGAAGAGAGCGTAGTAGATGATGCGCCGTGAATGGATCGCTAGAAACGGTGACCTCGTGGTGGATACCTTGGTGGGGTATGATTGGTTGGATTCAGGGGTGAGATGGACAGTTGATGGCTTGTGCTTTGAATGTCAAGTTTTCTCGCCAACGTGGCTTTCGAATCGGTCTTCCCAATTTGGTTGCTGGGAGTTGGGATTGTTCATGGTAGATGGTGTGTCGTTGCACCAGGCTTTGGGCCTTGTAGTGTCATGATGGTCTCTATGGTCCAAGAGGATTTGCTTCTCGCGGACAAGAAAGTGTAGGAAGGCCAATAATTGAGTGGTCTTTCTGTGGGTAGACTCCGTGTACCAAAGAGTAATTATTTGAGCCGGAAACAGCTCTTTCCTGTCCATGTGGCTTACGAATTAGTCTACTCCGCCTGATTGATGGATTTCAGATTTGTTCGTAGGTGATAGCGAGGCATTGCACTGGCGGTTGGAGCTGGTAGGGCTTGGTTGTCTTTTGGACTTCAAACGATTCACTTCCGACTGGCCAGAAGCTGTAGGAGAGCTGAAGCACTGAGTGACCTTTCTGGGCGTACACTCGGCATGCCATGGAATAATAATATAAGCTGAGGACAGCACCTGCGTTGAATTGACGGAGAAGATCTATCCCCGGCCCCTTGCCCTATGATCCTCTTCGTCCTCATCACTTGAATCCCGAAATCCTCGCTCGAGTTCTCGACTCAATCTTCTCTCACCATCTTCCGGTGTCGCAGCTCCAGTCATGTGGCTCCTGTCTTGCAATACTGAGTTCGTAACGTCCCCGTAGCCTTCCTCTAGCTCTTCATCTCCTAGTAGTTCGGCGCCGCTGCTCCTTCGCCGCCCGAGAATGGTGGATAGTCTTGAGAATATCTTGCCGGTGAAGGACGAAGGAGAGGCGGAGGCTGGTGATAGGGAAGGAGGAAGGAGGTCGTATGTGGAGTGGGATCGCCAATGGCGGTAGTACGGTAGTACGAGGTATGTGGTTAGGAGGTAGAGAAGGAGGGCGAAGAGAGGTGGGAGTAGAATGGTCTGGTCTTGTAAGTCGAATGCGGTTCAATGATCATGGAGCGAAGTGTACCTTCCAGAGACCTGCACCTCCAGCAGCCATGGTTGGTAGCGGAAGAGGGGCTCTCGCAGGAATTTGCTGAGGATTGGTTCGGTAGGGTTACTCTAGGGAGGCATCATCAAAGCGTCGTCGAAATACAGGCTGTAATTGTTGTACTGGCAGCGCTGAGCTGTGGAACAGAAAATTGGATAAAGATAGTAAAAGCAGTGACCACATTCGTGCAGATGCTCCTGCTGTTGGCCGTCGTGCCTTATGGAAGAGGTTAAGGTATGTCAGCTCAGCTTCCTCTGGCGTGGATTTGGAGCCCGTAGCATGTTGCCTTTGGCCAGTCGGCTTCAGATTCCTTGTTGCTTGTTTGGCTGGCCCGCCTCAGCGTGTCTATTTTGGCGCTAAGCACATCATCCTCCCCCTGTTCCCTTTGCGGCAACGAAAGTTGATACCCATCCCTCGGAATACACTACCTTAGAGAGGGGAACCACCACTTTGAAACATCATAGTTTCTGTTTCTTATCTGACAACTTGAATGTCAACAGATTTTACTTGTCTCTCACAAACCTCTGTCATTCCTTTGGTATTCCAGCGATGCGAGCGCCCCTTGCTAGCAACCGCTCTCAGCCGACTTCCTATACGGTTGGCTTATTTTCTACCATGACAACGCCTCGGCAGCTTTGACCATTCAAAGGATATAATAGAACAAATTTTTCTCGACGACCACGCGGTCGTGTCGCCGAGCTGGACGGTATCCAGTACCCACGGCGCTCAAGAGCAAGGGAGGGACGCTGATCAGGAATGCCTATAGCAAACACAGCCGCTGATGCCAAATCCCGGCAATCTTCAGGGGGGAGGTCCTTCTTTGGGCGGAAGCTACATAAAGAAAAGTCGTATGATCCATACGGGCAAGATGATGGAGGATCGGTATTGGAGGTGCCCAGCGCGTCAACCAGCACGAACGGGTCAAGATCTTCGAGACACTCGCACAGGTCGCAAATGCCGTCTGAAGACTCAGGACCAGAAGGGGATAGTTTTGGGCTTTCCATGACTGCTGGAGTTATTACTTCTATACCCTACGACAGTGTCCATGCAGATAGCAGGTCTCCTATCCCAGTGGACTATCTACCAAAAAATGACCATAATACCCCCGTACGGAGAGATCCTGTACCACATCAACTCAACAAGGGAGGCCAAGACTATCATCAGTATCCACCATTCAATCCTGGAGATCCACCAAATGGATCATCGCATCCCACAGGGCCAAGACCGCCACCTCACTCATCATCTACTCAATCCTCACTCAGACCTGTCATCCTTCCAACACGCGACAGTAGTCGAAAACCTATACCTCTCAATGATTCTGCAAGCATCTATAACGCGGACCCTCATAACACGTACAACTCCAATTCCACTAATGATACATCCTCTAACCACCGCAATTCATTCGACCAAGTCAGTGTATTCTCCACCGCATCTTCCGCAACGCGATCTAGCATTTTCTCCTCCGACAATTCATCCCGGACAGCTGTACAGGATGCGAGGCCAAGTACATCGTCGCGGGGCTCGCATCATCCTAGTGCTTTTACGACCCAGCAGCCATCAGGTTTCAACTCCACAACCTCGTTCAACCCAGATGGCTTTCATTTCCCGCGGCCTGCCGACGATCGAGTGATTGAGTCACAATTCCTGGATATGATGAACAAGCGAAATTGGCAAGCTATGCCCGAGCAGGCAAAAAGACAGATGATGGCATACCCTACAAGCAAGAAATGGCAATTGGTACATCAAGATCGGCTGGTAGAATGGCAAGGAGAGCAGAAAAGAAGGACCCAGGCTCGGAATACAGTTCTCAGCCATGATGGTTCTCACGGTATCCTGACCCGGGCAGACGAGGTGGGGAGCCCAGAGTGGTACGTGAAGAAGGTTATGAACGACAGTATCACCGCAAAGGAGCTGGGAAGTCTAAGTGTCAGCTTGAGGACGCAGCCAATAAGTTGGGTGAAGTCGTTCGTAGAAGCACAAGGCCAAGTTGCATTGACGAATGTCCTTGCAAAGATCAATCGCCGACAAGGCCAAGGACCTGCGCCAGCTTCGGGCTCTACGAGTGATAAGGACCTTGACCGAGAGTATGATATTATCAAATGTCTCAAAGCGCTTATGAATAACAAGTACGGCGCCGACGATGCTCTAAACCACCAGCAAATCGTCGTTGCACTCGCCACCTCGCTCATATCGCCACGACTGACTACTAGAAAACTTGTGAGCGAAGTGCTGACATTCTTATGTCATTGGGCCGAAGGCGAGGGGCACCTCAAGGTGCTCCAAGCCATGGACTATGTAAAGAATCAACACGGAGAAAACGGCCGCTTCGATGCTTGGATGCGAATAGTCGAAGTCACGATTGATGGACGGGGCAAAATGGGCAGTCTGGTGGGCGCCAGCGAGGAAGTCCGCAGTGGAGGCATTGGCATGGAAAATCTTCTGATGGAATATGCATTGGCTACGCTTTTCCTGCTCAACATGGTCATTGATGCGCCAGAGCACGACTTGCAGCTACGATGCCATATCAGAGCGCAATTCACGTCTTGCGGGATCAAAAGGATACTAAACAAGATGGAAGACTTCCAATACGAGGCTATCGACAAGCAAGTGGAACGATACAGAGAAAATGAGGCTATCGATTACGAGGATCTTCTGCAGCGTGAGAATAACAGCATGAAGGACAGCATAGATGCTGAAGTCAAAGACATGCAAGATCCAGCGCAGATTGTTGATGCCATTCAGTCGAAAGTGCAGGGAAGCCGAGCCCAGGACTACTTCCTCTCAGCCATGCAGCATATGCTCTTGATTCGGGACAACGATGGAGAAGACCGATTACGGATGTTTCAGTTGGTCGATGCTATGCTTAGCTATGTTGCTATGGATAGAAGGCTGCCAGATATGGATCTCAAGCAGAGTCTCAATTTTTCGGTCCAGAGCCTGCTGGATAGGCTACACACCGATTCCGAAGCACGGCAGGCCATAGATGACTCCAGCGAGTCCAGGCAAATCGCGGATGCCGCGATAGCTGAGCGTGATGAGATGAAAGCTCGGATTGACATGGGAGCTGACGGGCTTGTTGCGAAACTTCAAAGGCAGATCGAAGAACAGAGTCAGGTTATAGAGCTTCAGCAACGCCAGCACGAGGCTTCGAAAGCTGAGCTGGCTGACTTGCAACGAATTCGAGCCCAGGAACTGCAACGAAACGAGCTTGAGACGCGGGAGTTATATCTCATGCTGCGGGACGCCCAAGATTTTGCTGCCTCTGTCGCTAAAAAAGGAGTCCCAGAGACAATAGCTTCGACAGACCCGAAGAAGATGCAGGGTATTTTAGACCGCGAAGGCCTTATGGCACGGCTGGAGGTGCAGCTTGAACGAGCAAAGACGCAATGCAAGCTTGAGGGTAAAGTCTGGCAGCAGACAGGTCCTTCTGATCGACTACGCGAACTCCGTGAACAAATGGATGGTAGCGAAACGACCTCGTCGCCCTCTTCGGGAGAGGAAGACTTCCGAAGTAGGATGACAAGGCAATTCAGTTCTGGTCCTCTTAGCATGACCGCTCGAAGCAAGATGCTGAAAGGTCCACGGCGCGCAGCTGCGGACGCGCTTGCTGCAAGTGAGGGACAGAATTACCGCATTGAGGGTGAAGGCGAGGACGCAGTCATCTATGAAAAGCCTAGAATTGTTGAGATGAGAAGGCCTCAGATGAGCACTAAACAAGCGACTGGCCTCTTGGGTGAAATCGCTGCCAAAGTCCGCCGGTACGATGCCAGCGAATCTGATGGTGATGGTGATGGCGTTACGACTGGAACATCGCATCCAAGCCTTGAATCGGACCAGCCAAAGACTCCTATGGATGAAGTTGCGCCGAGCGCCGAGAAGTCCAAGGAAATGCCACCTCCTCCATTACCCACCAAAAGTATCATGCCTGGTTTCGAAGGTGGGCCTCCTCCTCCACCTGCACCGCCTCCTCCGCCCATGCCAGGAATGCCTGGTGCGCTCACTCCGTCTATGCCAGGCTTTACTTCTGGCGCTCCTCCCCCACCACCTCCGCCAATGCCTGGAAGTATGCCTGGTACTCCGCGATCCACCGGATTCTCATCTGCTCATACTTCAATGGGCCCTCCGCCTCCTGGCGCGCCACCTCTACCTAGTCCGCAAAAAGGTGGCTTTCTTCCTCAGGCTCAGTACAGTTCCGCACCTGTCATCGGTTTGCCTTTCATCCGTCCCAAAAAGAAGCTCAAGGCGCTTCATTGGGATAAGGTCGATGCTCCTCAAGTTACTGTTTGGGCCACTCACACTCCTACCCACCAAGCGAAAGAAGAGAAATATATGGAGCTGTCCAGAAAGGGTGTTCTCGACGAAGTTGAGAAGCTGTTCATGGCCAAAGAGATCAAAAAGATTGGCACTGGTAAAGATAAAAAGTCTGACAAGAAACAAATAATCTCCAACGACTTGAGGCAAAAGTTCCTTATCTCGATGGCTAAATTTTCAACTTCTTCCGCCGATGAGGTCGTACGCATGATCATTCATTGCGACAAAGACATTCTCGACAACAATGTTGTCATGGATTTTCTGCAACGGGAAGATCTGTGTGTGATTCCTGACAATACTGCCAAGCTCATGGCGTCTTACAGCAAGGACTGGACCGGTCCGGATGCACTTGAGACTGCAAGAGAGTCGGACCCAAGCGAGCTCACGAGGGAAGACCAGATCTACCTAGCGACTGCCTACGAACTTAATCACTATTGGAAATCCCGAATGCGTGCTTTGTTGCTCACACGGACTTTCGAGATCGAGTACTCTCAGATCACTAAACACTTGAAGGAAGTGGTAGACGTTTCCGAATCATTACGGGATTCTGTAGCTCTGATGAATATCCTAGGCCTGATCTTGGACATTGGGAATTACATGAATGACTCTAACAAACAAGCTACCGGGTTCAAGTTGAGCTCCTTAGGTCGCTTGGGCATGATTAAAGACGAAAAGAACGAATCCACATTTGCGGATCTTGTGGAGCGAATAGTCCGAAACCAGTATCCAGAGTGGGAAGCTTTTACTGAAGACATCGCCGGAGTAGTTACAGCGCAAAAACTCAACGTGGAACAGCTTCGCGCGGACGCTAAAAAGTATATCGATAATATCAAAAATGTCCAGATGTCTCTTGACTCGGGCAACCTCAGTGATAGTAAGAAGTTCCATCCACAGGATCGGGTCAGTCAGGTTGTACAGAGATCGATGAAGGATGCGCGACGAAAGGCAGAACAGATGCAGCTGTATCTTGAGGAGATGAACAGGACTTATGACGACATCATGACCTTCTACGGCGAAGACGCTACGGATGAGAATGCACGACGGGACTTCTTCTCTAAGCTGGCTAGCTTCGTTACTGAATGGAAGGCAAGTTTTCAACCCCCTCTCCCTCGCACGTGGGCTCTATTGACATTTGTTACAGCGATCGAAGGAGAAGAACGTAACGATGGAAGAAACTCGAAAGCGGAACGAAGCTTCGATGGCCCGCAAACGCGCCAACGCCAAAGCCATCAACCCCGCCGCCGCCAACTCTGGTCTCGACACCCCCGACGGCCCACTCTCGCCTTCCTCTACAGGAGCGATGGACTCTCTACTTGAAAAACTTCGCGCCGCTGCACCACAAGCCAGAGACCAACGTGACCGCAGAAGACGTGCGAGACTAAAGGATAAGCATCAAATTCGCGTTGCCAGTGGCCAAACGATCCCTGATCTTGGCGACTTGACGAAGAGTGGTGAAGCGGAAGATCCCAACAAGCCCCTACTTAGCCCCACAGCGGCCACTAATGGAGAAGAGAAAATGGATCCTATTTCTGAAGGTGAAGACGTAGCCGAGCGTGCAGCAAGCATGTTGCAAGGTCTACGCGGTGACGCGGATGCAGACGGTACTCGGCCTGGAAGTCGAGATGGTAGTGGCAGCTTACGAGTGCGCAGAAGGAGGGAAAGTGCCGATGATGAGAGGAAAAATCGACGACGGAGAAGGGCTAGAGAAAGCTCGAGTACCACGGGCGACGATCCAGACGCCACACTTAGTCCACGCGATGATAGTGGAATCCTCCCTGAAATCCAGGAGCCCGGGGACGAAGAAGGCGGTGATGAGGGGATGAACAACACTCCACCGCCGAAGATGGAGGTAGTGCCCCCAAGTCCAGAGGGAAGTGAGAAAAGGCCTGTTGTTCTCGACGACTAGTCGTATCGGTGAAATGGGAGGCCGAAGTCATAGAGAAGGATTGTAGCTGTACATTTTCTGTTCGACTTTCTTTTCTTTGTATGATATGTTTACTGGCTTCAATACCCCGTTTCTACTTTATGCTTTGGCGGCGCTAGAAGTAGGAAACTTTTTCGACATAGCATTTCAGCAAGAAGGCGTTGAGGCGAGATGGAGAAGGGTGTACGTTGGATGTGAGGTTGCACTCGAGCTCCTGATAAGAGCGTGAGTCTAGGCTATGAGATACTTACTACCTTAATCAGATACCACTTTCCGTCTAGTAGGACTATGTCCTGAATGAAGTAGATCGTGCCTCAGGCATCATTTTCAAGTACACTCCAACATTTGCGAGGCGAGAAAGAGAGTCAACAGATAAGGGAGCCATCACATGCTGCTTTCGCGCTTAGCGCGTCAAGCATCACGACAGCCCGTTATGATCTCAGCGTGCAAAGTCAGCACCATTTCGCTTCAGCCATACGATTTCCTGACGCATTGGGACGATAGCGTATCTTTTCACCTCGTCCTCTACACAGCGGGTGCAATGGTTGTGCACCAATGACACACATTTTAAGTCACTAGATCAGATTGACGGCGTTCATCCGGGTGAGTTGACATATGACGCAGTTTGCTGGAAGGCAAGAATTTCTTTGGTTGTACATCGAGTTTGTCGATCGCCCCTTGTTCTTATACGTACACAACAGGACCGAAATCATTGAGTTTGGTACTCTGGGGTTTGGCCTCAGTCCAAATTTCAGTCCGGTTGTCTCCTCTTGATGCATTCGCCTCAGCGAAGAAGGGCTGTCTGAAGGGATGATGGAGTCGTCGAACAAGACCAAGGTACGAAAGAGTCTTGCTAAGTCAGCTATTATATCGAAAGGAGAACAGTGCTGTGCTCACATTTATGGAATGTCATGATCAAGGGCGCCTTTGAATTGCAGACTCTGACGCACATAGCGCTTGCCTGAGGCACGATTTTATTTGCTATACCTCGAGACATTCAAAACCGAAGGCAGACTTGAGTTGGGGAGTGTTGTCCAATCAATCATATTCCAAATCACAGGTACGCCCTGGGACCCGGACCTCTTCCAACTCGCATCATTTTTGAGCCACAATGGCGCGTCACGACCTGTAGTAAGGTCCGCCTGTGCAAAGCCATAAGCCACAAGTCCTGCGACCTTAAGTCTCAAGTTAGAGTCGTATTTCCATTGATTTGAAGATTGCTTACCATTCCAGTGGAAAACGAGGTTCCATTCGCAGTACGGAAGTTTCTGTTATTCGCACACCGAACTTCTACCCCAGGTGCCCAGACTGTGACATGAGGGCCTCCTTGGGACCACGTGGGCGGGATACCCTGATTGTCAACAGCACCTGCGACTATCAATGGGAAATCATCCTCAACGCCGGCCCAGATAGCTGGTAATTTGTCCACATTTTCTCGCCCGGCATCTTTTGCATGATTACCAGCAGCAATTACAATAGCTGCCTTGAGAGCGAAAAGTTGCTCCATGTTGGCCCTCACCGAAGGCCATGGTTCATTTTGTTCGTTGCCACGTGCACCGGCTGCCCAAGCGATCACAGGAGGAGGAGCGTCGACTCCTCGCTCCTTGACGTCCGTCAAAATAGCATCGAACGCCCAGATGATGTCAGTAACGAGGACCGGGGGGTACGTCAATTTGACCACAATCAACTGGGCATTTCTGCTGACGCCGTTCATCCGTCCGAGGGCCTTGGAAGCCACACAAGTCCCATGTGATGGACCACGACTATCGTCTGTTTGAGTCGTTCTCCTTTGCTTGACTGTTTCCGGTGAATATAGCACATCTTTGATCACCCCGTTTGGAAAATCCTAAATACCATGACTGTCAGCCTACGATGCTCACTCTTCCCCGATGCACTACAGTGCTTGGCAACGGACTCTAACGTTTAAGTTGACACCACGATCTATGACATAGATATAGTGGTCGTCGAAAGCTGGTTCATCATCGTATGCAAAGAAATCGGGCGCAGTTTCCTCGTCCTTGGGCCATGACACAACACGAAGATCGTCAGGAGCATTGCCATCGAAGACTACTTTATTGGTCACGTTCAACTCTGGAAGTCCTTCAAGTTCTTCGCTATCAAACTCTATATCTGATTCGTCCGGAACAATGTTGACCTTGTCTTTCGTCAGGTCTCATTACTCGGTCGGTTTATAGGGTGTGTTCGGTGCGCTTACGTCTGAGCCTAATTCTTGTCTTAGATGCCTGACCTCATCATCGGTTGCTGTGAGTTTCCAAAGCAGCACATCATCGAAATCTGGACGATTGCGACTAGGAATCTCTTGCCATCTGTTGCTGCTGATGGATAGCTTGAGCTCTTGACGAATCGCAGAAACACTTTGTCCTTTAACAGGTAGAACGGCCCATTCTTTCAGCTGAGGTAACAAAAGGGGATCGCCTGACGTATTATATGCTGAGGTCATAGCCTTTGAGGTATCTTGGGTGAGGTTTGTGTGTGTCGCTGTTGCCGCCAAAACGATGTTTCCTGAGAACATCGACAGCATAATAACACCCAAGCACAAGACTTTTCTCAATCGTGGATATGGCATCTTCGACATCAATGATAAGTTGAGCATAGCGTCAAGCTCTTGAATTGAATGGATTGTTGGAATCACAGTCCTTTTATCCTCAATTCGCTCCCCTGATCCTCCTGTCTATGCGATTCCAGGCAGCCACCCAACAACACCCAGAAGCGCAAGCGATGATCCTGCAAAGCACTTTCGAAACCATGGCGAAGTTTCGGGATGTGACATTCATGCAAGAAGCATTCGAAGCCCGATGGCTATGCCCAGTGGCCGGACTTTGTTCCACCGCATCATGCTGTAAACCATGGACTAGAAGATGGTAGCACTCGGGCGCTTCTTAAACTCTTCCGCCAGTACTTGTGATGCGCCAATGCCGCAAAGTATTCCTGCAATCATCGCAAGGCGGGAGGAGGAACGAGCAATGCGCAACGGAAATAGGTAGCCTCTATAACCGCTAGTTCTATGCGCTATCTCTTTGCGCGAAGGATTCTCAGGGATAAATCCACCATGTTCCACACAGGAACGGATCATGCGAGTATGAGGCATCGTATCGCCTTGCTTTGCCTTGTGGCCTTGTCTCTACAGTTTCGGCCTGGGATGATGGTATCCTTGCCACCGAGACTGGTCTTACTCAATGATACCAAAAGCGTAGAGCCCATTCTTTCCTTCAATGGCACAAACCAGATCTAGTAGGTCTTTTCCCGCTAGTCCCCTTTCTGGTGACGATCTATCTAATTAACCTCCTCTCAAAGCCCAGTAGCCCAACCCTTTGACCTGTCGAGCCATGCCGCCGGCATGAATCAGGTAATAGAATTTTACGACTACCGCAAACCCATATCCAAAAACGTCATCATCAGGGAGATTCTAAGGACCGCCTCATCGTCCGCCTTGAGGCATCCCATGAAGGATCGCATTGATACTTATCAGTTGCAGTATTGGGACTATGATATACAATTGCTATTGTATCCGGAGGCAAATATGACGTGGCAGATGTGGCGAAATGCCCTGGCAGGCATGACGAAATTTGTCAATAGGGAGAAGATGAGCTATGAGTGGAGTTTCATCGTTATGGAAAGAGGTAAGCTGTGTGTATTGTTGTCGAAGAGATGGATCTCTGGGATTTGGGAACCGCGGTATCATGTACCAGCAGCGAGACCTCAGAAGGTCAATGGTTTCTTTGCTGACTTGAAGATTCTCGCAGACTTGTCGGATCAGGTGGGCTATGGGATTTTGACGAATGTCAGTGAGGAAAGTCTTACACCGGGAGTCTTGGAGACAAGTAAGCGTTGAACGCGTTCGTACGATCCGAGAAGAATCTTCGGTTGTAGTTGAGATGGAATGAATGATTCGGAACTATTCATTTCCGGATATTCTCCTATTTTATACGAACCAGAGACATCATCTGGGCTTTCTATCTCTAATTCGCAGTTGCACCATCATCTCGGAGTCGATTTCTCTCAGAACGCTCGCCATCACAATGTAGAGCTGTATGAAATGGTGGAGTTACATCCAGGGGCCTCTTTTACATAGAGGCTAATTGAACGATACCAAAGGTCGATTGGCTTGAGATCGATGTGATGCGCCTGTCTTCTTCTCTAGGAATTCCACTGAAGAATTTCAAACATTCCTTGGTATACCTAGTCCTGCTAATGTATTCAGTAGGGGCATCTGAAGCACCTCATCTCGTAAGTCTTCGCTTTTGACCATGATCAAGCCTATCATGTTGGCAGCATTAGCCATGAATGATCCGACCCCCTTGCTCTTTCGTGGAATCAATAGGAGCCAGTCTGAGACTAATACAACATTGTAATCGCTCCCGGCATTAACGACCCGCAGTGCGTCTTTAGTCATTACCAGGAGTTTCTGATATAGTGTGTATACGTAATCTGCAGATGCATGCATCGGGAGCCGAGCCACGAAATGCTCGAAGGGAATGCCTTGGATTTTGGTCATAATGCCTGTCGAGTACGGTCAGCTTCGACGAGCAACAGAATCAGTTCCTCTTTTCAATCGACCATAGGATTGTAAAACTTGCCTTCTGTCGCAGTGAATTGCGAGGGCCACAACTTTAAATATTGAGAGCACTGCCTAGGAAAAAGCTGCATGTGTTTGTGGCCCTGAGATGAGCCAGCTTCTACACCACAATTATAGATGATCATCTGTGGGGTACGGAAACTGCGCAGGATTGCCCACACAGCAGCCACATCCGAGTCGTTCAGATCGTCCGTCTGTGGCTCGAACAAAGTCGTGTGCAGAACCAGCATTGGTCTATATACACAGTACTTATTCACGATCAATTTGTAAGTCTTCCCAAGCCTTGCCACAATGAAGTCTTCGGGAGGATCGACGAATGGCCCGATGGGCTTTGAGCGACCAGGATCATCACGTGAAAGGATAGGCTTGATACTCAGTATTGATGTGGTGGAGATTTGGAACTGTATGAGCAGATGTTTCAGTCGGCTTGATGTTCGAATAAGACCCTCGGTCGCTGGAGCGAACAATACCTGAAATCCATCTCTGTTTACGACTTCGATCAAAGGAGGCTCATAGAAAACTTGGCCTTTTTCAACAAGACTATCAAATCTGGTTAAAGCGATCGTTTCCAAATCATCAGGGAGCCGACTTTCAATGGTGGTCATGCCGTAGGTACCACCAAGACTTGCACTTTCTTCCACCTGGCTCGAGATATGATTAACCATGAAATTTCTTACATTCTCTTACATTTTTTACCCGTGGTACGCCACTTACTGACGGTCTTCCCACCGCGTGCAAACAATACAATCTTGGCGAGAGGTCAGCGTGGGCTTCAACCCGAGACCCCTACCATGAGATCAGCGGCCCTCCAGAATATCACGCTGACGGCACAGAACACCAGGGTCAGATAGCAACGGTAGGGTTGTAGCTAACAAGATGTATCTTCGACTGACTAGCTAATGGTACAACATAATTCTTTGTGTGACAGTAGTAGCTTACTAAGCCAATTAGCCCGTAGCCAGGCTATCCGCCTCACAGCGCAAGCTGTACTGACTGCGCTAGCCTCTTTCGGGTCATCACCTAAACTCCCGTCCCTCGGGTAGGAGCATGATGTTATTGGTCAAAACATCACATTTTCAGGACCTGCATTATCAAGATTATGCGGTGTCTAGACAATCTTGATGCAGCAGCGATCTGCAGGCTATGCTGGCATGGCATCGCCCGCCGCAGAACCCCTTCTGCGGGACTGGAAGATGCGTCTGGACCTCCGGATAAGTACACTACAGAAAACAAACTCTCGCGCCCGTGCTTTCCTAGTCCTCACAACTACTTCAGCCTCTCTATAACGGTGTGCTCAAGGAAAGGGACATTTATTCTTTGAGATCTGTACTGTGATCATTTCAGCATATAAGCCATGTCTAACAGACCCAATGAAACCGCCAAGCCAAGCGGGCTGCGACTTGCCAGCCAGTACAAGAAAGTGGAAAGAAATGCACTTGCGCGAGATCTGTACCCTGCTACGTTGCCATTTATTTCGACATACGATCTGGCGTACTGTCAAGCTATTTTGAGTAATCGGAATAATTTCGCTGCCCAGACAAACTGCGATGTCTTCGACCTGGATGCGCATGGTTTGGGTGAAATGAGGAGAGGTCTCAATGATAACGATCTTCATGAGTACATCACGGCATCGACAAAAAACTGCGTGTCTCACGTCACTCGGATCATTTTTCTCACATCTAAACGATCTAACGAAACCACATTTGCGTCGCAAGTGTCTCTGAGCCAAGCACTGGCTCAAGAACTGCTGCAAAAGTTTGAAGTCACTCCTCACTTTGTCCCTTCGCTCCTCAGCGAGCCAGACTATGCAGCGCCAGGTACATATAGTACTTACGATTCCGCCGGTCAGTTGCGCAGACAAGAATTCATTTGTCAACATCCACGTTGGGACATCCACGTCAAGATGCAACCGTGTTCTGTATACATGAGCTTCCAGCAAGAAACAGGGAGCACTCTGTATATAGTTGTGTCAGGCGAGGCAGATGCCTGCGTGGAAATAGCGAAGGAAAGGTTACGAGATTCTTTTGCCCAGTCGAAGCTGAAAGCCCCTGACCCATTCCATCTTCATAGCATCATCGCCCAAGAATCTTTCCTCCAATCAAAACCTGTGATAACTAGATTACGCTTTCGTCTTTACGACCAACTTGACAAAGTTGATGGATATGGTAACGGAAGTCTCGCTCTCGACCGGGCTGCCCTCAAGGCTCTTACCAACGAGCTGCATGGGGTATCGCAAGACGCTGACTCACTCGTCTCCAGCGCTGAGATGGGAACGATGATTGCGGATAGGATGCATGCGGCGCATGGTGCGTTGAAAGCACCATTTGTTATCGGAATACCAGATGGATTCCATCAGATTGATGAGTCGTTGGGTCATCTCGTAGAGTCTTTGCAAGCTCGGCGGCGCTGGATACTAAGCTATAAGTCGAGGAAGGACACTGCTATGAATCTGGTAAGATACGCTTGAGAATACTCTTCTTGACGCTCAATACTGATAGCCATGCAGGTCTTCAACTTGGTAACCCAGCAAGACAGTGAAACGAACATGGCTATCGCTCAAGACACTAAGAACGACAGTGCAGCAATGAAGACGATCGCAGCCTTGACCATGATCTTCCTCCCTGCGACAGCCGTTTCTTCTTTCTTCGGCATGGCTTTCTTCAATACACAGAACGGTATGCTTACCGTGACTCGCGACTGGTGGCTTTTCCTCGCAACGACTCTGCCAATCACTGTAGTACTGTTCTTGACCTGGATCATGTGGCCAGACATCCTTGGTGTGTGGAGGACGCTGCGGAAGCTTGATCTTCGGCGTATGGTCAAGCTAAGGACGAGGTTTGGTCGGATGTCAAGCGTTGATGGTCTTCTGAATGAGTCTCGGTCGGGGTCTGCGAAACCAAGTCTGAGGAGGCTTTGGAGCAGCCGGAGTACTTGGTGGTCATCAGACGAAAAGTCCCCTACACAGATGGTCTGAGACGCGTGAAAAGACTAGGATGCTCAGCTCGTATTCTTCGGTCGAATAATGGGACAAGGGGTACAACTATCGGCCATGCCTTGTTAAAGCTCAACAAGTCATGCACTCAGTCGCTAAATGGTTCTTCAAGACCCGGCTTTCTGCCAGCTTTCCCTCGAATTTAGATCTTCTTGTCCCAGATTTATTCTGCCTGCATGACGCTATGCAAAGTCCCTATACCCTATGGTAAGAGTCTACGAGGGTCCTTTCCTCTGGTCAGCTGTTGATGCCTTGTCGTTGACGGCAGATCGAGCGTAGACTTTTATTTCACGTATCCCAGCTATAATTCTGCTTCACGTTTTCGTTCCTCTGCCTTTTAGGTTTAGCGTCAACATTCACGTGAACGGGTTCCTAGCGTTAACACTGAATTTCAAACATGTAATTAACACGAAACTGTTGTCTGGCTAAAACAAAGTTTCTCTCATCCTCTACAAAGAGACTCATCGATCATCCTAGACATTACCACAATCATGCCTGGTGCCCGATATGAAGTTTACCTCTCTTGGAAGAATGCCACGCTCAGCAAGATACTCAAGCAACTAGGCCTACCATACACTGGCACCATAAAAAAATTGGCTTCCCGCTTGGATACGTATGATAGCACTCAGTCAGTCAAGCTCCGTTCATCCTTGGAGACAGGTCGAGCTATTCCCACTGACCACCCAGTAGCCCTTTCCGCTTCCTCGAGCTCCCACCCGAAATCCGAAACGACATCTACAGACTCGTTGCTATCCCTGGCCCTATTATCTGGGATACCAGCAGTAGCATTGAGCTGGCGAGTGCCGACACGGGCCTTTTTGCCGCGTGCAGACAGACTCGCACCGAGGGGCTCAGCTTGTTCTACCAACACAGCCGTTTCTACTTCTCTCTCTACCTGGGCCATTGTGAAACTGGCAGGTTGCGGCTCTTGCTTGAATGGCTTGAACGTATTGGCGAGGTAGGGCGCACGAACATGCGTCACCTTACTATTGATGCGTCCCTGGAAACGTACGAGAACAATTTCGTCAGTCTAGAGGACATGACTCAGGTTTACAGCAAGCTGTCGGATAAGGTAACGGTGATCTGGGAGGCTGAATACTGCAGTAGCTGGCATCTTAGGATGCTCGTCAGACATAGTGATGAAGAAGAATACCCAATTCAAGGCCCAGGAGTCTCTTCAATAGGCAAGAATGCCTTGATCTTCAAACCTGGAGGTGGAATTTACATAGGAGAGGAAGAGGAGGAGGAAGAATGAGACAAGGACTCCGGTCAAGCTACATTTTGCTTCTGCTAGTTCTAAAGGAAGCCACACAACATGGAAAGCACAATGGGCTGAAGCTGGATGATGGTTTAACAAGCAATGCAAACCCGAGTCCCTGATCTAAATAAGACAAGTAATGTGTATTGGTGAATTGCTTTGCATAGTATGGTAACAGACCTCATACTTAATCTTCTGCTTGCAAAGACCAGCACTGCATCAACACATATCCTCCAGTGCTGCCCAGAGTGTTACCCACGATGACGTAAATCCTTCGTGTTGACAATTTGGGAACAGTCTTCGTTTCGCTCCTTCCATAAATGTCTTTCCATCTTCACCACGCAACTCAAACCTTCAAACACCATCACGACCCCAAGCCACCATAATGCCCTGGACTCCAAAAGGCTCCTACGCGGAGCACAAAAACAAGGAGTTGAAGCAAATGCTTATGGGACGCGGTCTTGTACGCTCAGGAACGAAAGCAGAGATGTGTGCACGGCTTGTCGCGAATGATATTGCGCAGTAGGTAATCTTCTCCTTGAACTTTTGAATTTTTCCTAACCTCCACCACAGTCCATTTCCTTTCCTAAAACTACCACCTGAGATCCGTAACACGATCTACGTCCTCGTCGCCACAAGCCTTTTGACGTCGGAAGACCCTCGCGTTAAGACGGTTGTCAAGAAGCAGGGCAAGATCTGGAGCAACGATCAGCTGCACGGTAGCCCTGAGCTGATGATCATTCAGCCTGGGCTCTTCGCTGTATGCAGGCAGCTTCGTAGGGAAGGGCTGATACTCTACTATCAACACCATAAGTTCGCTTGCCGATTACTTGCATTCCAACCTTGGAGATTGAAGCACCATCCGTTACTGAAATGGCTGAACACGATCGGCAATGTGGGACTGACAAACATTCGCTATTTGCGATTCCGAGTGGCGGATGATTGGATCTTGAGAACAATCATGGAAGACATTCATCAGTTTCTCTCGGACGATGCTACGGTGATCTGGGAACCTGAGGTCGATGGTACTGGAATGGGATTGTGTAATATTCTGAGCGAATACAGGAGGGCCAATCTGGATAAGCTACCGGTCTTTGAGACTGATGGCCATCAAATGTTCTCAACCTTCAAGTTGATCCCTGCCTCCGAAAGCCGCTTCAGGCAAACTTCACTGATATTCCAGACTCACATGGGGTGGTTTGGAGAGGAAGATTATTTTGGGGAAGAGGAAACAGAGGAGGATACTGAAAGTGAAGGCGAAGATGGTCCCGGCATATTGATTCCTTGGTAGAGACTGGTTTGGGTGATGGTCTCGCGAGTTGCATTCTCAGTGATGGAAATAGGATCATATCATGCGTCACTTTCAAACCATACATCAGCTTTCCCATTGGGAAGCCATATGACCAAATTGTCACTATAAGCTTGTCATGATGTTGTACAAAGTTTGTACGGAGCAAAATGTTTGCACATAGAACAATCCGAATCACTCTTAAAAGCTTCTGTATGCTCTCTAATCCTTTGATGCTTCAACTGTACTTCTTTTGCTTGTGACCTCTATGATGTAAGAAGTAGTGCCTTGTCCAATAAGTGCTGGCTTGGTGGTAACCAGTGAATTACATATATGTCTTACAGTGGTCAGAGGACCTCGGCCTTCATCACTGCCGGTGATCGCAAATGCTTCACTTTATAGGCAGCAACCTTAGCCTATATACATACGGCGTGGGTATATAATATCTCACCTCACTTTACCTCCCTACCAGACTTCTCTAACCTCTATCAACCTCCGGCTTTCACTACGACCCGGTCTTTACTGAACCTCAACAAATCATCACTTACCGGTAAATAAATATTAGAAAGAACCTAAGCTCAGCTACTAATAGCTGATAGTTACTTATCACATCATGTCGTCAGGCCCGAGGACTGACTACATGACATGGAAGAATTCTCAGCTCAAGGAGCTACTTTTCGCACATGGTCGCCTCCGCTCGGGCACGAAGGCCGTCCTGGTAGCACGTATCGAAGCGGTAGAACAGAGGCTAGACCAATATTTGAGCGCGCGAAACCTTTCAAATTTCGGCACGTCGGTGGAATGGGTGGCGCGGATCAACGCATTCGACCTTGACTTGAAGCAAAAGCTCGCTGGACGTGGTCTCGAAGACTCCGGCACGCTTCAGGAGAGGATGTCACGTCTGAGAACGTATGATATTGAGCAGTGAGTGTATCACCTGATCTTGTTTAGGATCTTGAAAGCTGATGAAGCTTACAGTCCATTTCGCTTCCTGAGTCTCCCTGGTGAGATTCGCAACAGGATCTATAAGCTCGTCGCGGCGTACGTTATCCAGCCCAGTGATGAGGATGCCAGTTCAAACATGCGGCGCAATATCAAGCGAGTCAACGGAAATGATGACTTAATGGCCTTGCAACCCGGGATCTTTCGTGTGTCCAGGCAGACTCGAGCTGAAGGCTTACCGATGTTCTACCAACATCGCAGCTTTCATTTCAGCAAAACCAAGAGTGTGATGGACTGGTTCCTGAGGACTGGTGAACTCGGTCATAAAAACATCCAGAAATTCCAGATGATCGCAGAAAAAAGTTCAGGCCTTTTCTTTACGTGGTCTTTGGCGTCCCGAGAGGGACATTGGGTAATGTCAGCGGGATGGAACAAAGAGAAAGGCCGATCTGTCATAATGTGGACGATCTATATAGAACATGATGCGATGTTCGCAAATGGAGCAAGGAACCTGAAGTAGGGTCAGCAAAGTCAGATAGAAGCCACCATCAGAATTCATCTTCAAGACAGAATACGCTTAGCCATCAGAATACGCTTAGCCATGATCTTTCACAGATCAAACTTTTCAGTCTTGCGCAATGATGATCATTGCATGAAGACATATTACCTTGACTGTTCATTGTAGAAATCTCTGCTCCTTTGCATTTTGGTATTGCGCGTTGCGAGCTGAAACTACTTGCAACTGTGGCCAACATCGAGTATTTGCCCTTAGTGAATTCACTGCAGAGAGACCATTCACAAATTCTGAAATTATCACTTCAACCCCAGTTTACTCATAACAACATATCGTCTTCAAACCACCACACTTACCTTGAACAGATCATCACCCATAGGATAGCGAACGCTCAAGAGAACCTGGGCTCGCAAGTTAACGATTGACAGTTTCCCATCTCATCATGCCATTATACTCTTCAAGATACCAGCTTTGGGCAAATGCCGAGCTCAAGAGTCAATTGAAAGGACGAGGCCTCCCTCATTCTGGCACGAAGGCTGTTATGGCTTTACGTTTGGAAAATAATGATCAAACCTTGGAACGTCAGATGGAGGAACGCAATTTCCCAAAAATCGGCTCAAAAACGGCATGGGCAGCGCAGATAAAATCATACGATCTGGACCTGAACCAAAAGCTCAAAGGAAGAGGTCTCCCATGCTCCGGCACAATCCAAGAGATGGGGTCACGTTTACGTGCGTACGACCATGAGCAGTGGGTAGAATATCTGAACACACTTTCATGTATGACGCTGATTAGGCTAATAGCCCTTTCCGTTTCCAAGAGCTCCCTGGTGAAATTCGCAACAAAATTTATCACCTCGTGGCGGTGTACGTCTTGAAGCCTGGAGAGAGCTGCACCAGACCGTTCATCAAGGATAATGTCAGTCAAGTCCAATGGGAGGCGCGTCCCGATCTTATGGCTCTGCAACCTGGAATTTTTCGTGCATTTAGGCAGACTCGAGCCGAAGGACTATCTATTTTCTACCAATACCGCTCCTTCAACTTTGATGTTCGGCCTCGGAAAATCACGGACTGGCTGGAGAGGATCGGTGAGACTGGCCGTCAGAATATCCGTCATCTCTGCCTCTACGGAATCAGGGACAAGGATTCTATGCGGGCTATTCACGAGAAGCTGTCGGACAAAGCTACGGTGATGTATAAGCTTTGTTACTTTGCGAGGAGCAGCAGATACGATTTGTTATCGATTGCGAAATCGATTGCGAAAGAATGGGATGTGAACCACTTACAGCAGGCGCCAGCTTTTGCGGTTGAAGCAACGACTTACGAGCCGCGCGCTGTACCAATGGAAACCTCTTCCCTCACCTTTTACCCAGGAATGTCATGGTTCGGGAAAACTTAAGATGCTCTGAGCCAATGCAAGGCTTCAGACGAACAAGCAGTGGTTGATATGTCGATGGAGATCTTATGGAATCCTACGATGCCTGTCTAGACAGGTCGGAAAGGCTCTACGCCAAAGCTTGGCGCATGCTCATGCATAGGAGAGATAGAAGCCACAATAAGAATTTCTCTTCAATAAAGAATACGCTTACTCAGCCATGACTCACCTCCCCTCGTTCCCCTTTCCCCTACCAACCCGGCTCCCACT
>JASZXT010000379.1:0-25561 GCA_035521555.1 Lecanoromycetidae sp. Uapishka_2
GTAGTAGACAAATGGTCAAGTCAAGTCCCCAAAGGGCCAAAGAGCCAAAGTCCTAATCGAGTTAGCGGGAGCATCTACGTACTTTAGGCTAGCGCCCGGCATGCCATGACGTACCGATTTCTTGCGGAGCAACTTCCTTCAACCCACGATAGCTGCCATGTGTATTGTTGTCTCTGAACATATCTGATACTTTAAAAATGGCCAATTGAAGGAGAACAAAGGCCTTTTACAATTACTTATTGCTCAGTACTGTCAATTCATATTAATTCGCTACTACAATTGCTTCCAGCATCCTTTACAAGCGTCTTTCCCTCTCGAAGAAGCTACCGAGATGATTTCTTCGAAGTTACAGATGCTTCTCTCAGCGACAACGAGAACCTCCCTCATCCAGGCTCCATCCTGGGCACAATCTGCCGCCATAAAGCCTACCTTAAATCTTCAGTGTCATAACCAGCATCCAAACGTCCGGCGCCAATTCTCGCGTTCTTCGCGATATGCCTACCCAAGGAAGGATTCCCAAGACAAGGACAGCATCAACACCGAGGCTACCGAGTACAGTAAAAGCTCAACAGATGACGAAGGAGCGAGACAAGAAGATGCTGCTTTCAACCCCGACATCACAGATCCTCAACAGCAGAAGGATAAAGCTGGGGAAGGCACAGGAGGGGATACGGTGAGTACTTGGAGCTTGCGTACAAGCCGGTCTGTTTTTTTTTCTTCTTCTGACGAGTCAATGATCCGTTTAGGACACGAACAACCCTCTCGAAGTCAGTCCTGCGAATCCAGAGGTGAGCAAGCAGCGAGGTGAATCAGAGGGTGGCGCGGAGAATTCGAGCTCGAGCTCGGGTACTACAAGCGACAGGAAAAGGTCGAGCGGAGGCGGAGGGCCTTCCAAAGGGAGCAAGGTCGCATGATTTGGAAACTTGATCGACATCACGATTGGAGTTGGATGTTATGAGAACAGTAAAACATATGCATGCAGCATGGGTTGATGTGGCGGCGCAGCGCAGCTCGGAACCGTAGATCCAAGAGCGATCAATCAAGCGAGACAAGGTCGGATATGCTGATATTACCATGCCCTCCTTTTCATGCCTCAGGCCATTTGACTGATTACACTACGTCGGCCAAAGAGGTAGCTCGCAGAAGCTAAGGTCTACGATACTGCATGCAAGCATTGCTGCGGACCGTGGTATGCGGGCTTTGGCATGGTCTGGCTTGAGTGCCCAAGGATTCATAAGCATCTGATAGAACAGCAGCGGAAAGCGGTGTGCTGGAATGCATGTTCATTGGATGTGCATTGACCATCGTTTCTTGTCGAGAGTGTTTCAAGTGTGCGAAACATAAAAATAGCGGACCCTGCATGTATTCCCGTCGCTCAGCCACAATGCTCTAGCGCCTTCACCCATAATGCGGAGTATCTCATACTTGATGCAAAACTGATGTGATAGAACTCTCAACTACATAAGCAAGCATGTAGTCTATAAAGTTGCTTCGACTGCACAAGTCGAAGCTTCTCCATCTGACGAAGATGCCGGGTGTTCGTAAGCCATCCCCCACAGCTCGAAGCTCCAAGTCTACCTCCTGGTATCACAGATGGCGTGCTCATTTCCTTACAGCTCCAGACACATTAGCCCAGGTGAAAAAGGGCCTGCGAGGTCTCTTCAAAAACCGAAAGCAGAAAGGGCAGCAGCAAAGCCAGCCCGAGGCCAGCTCTACATCCAATGCACCAACATCCACCACAACAGCGGCAGCTACTGCGCCAGTAACAGCTCCCCAAGCCACCAAAGAGTCAGAGGCTGATGGTACATCTCCTCATCCTCTCATTACTCGTTTACCCACAGTCTGATATATCGTAGCAATGTCTTCCACACCCGCACCTCCTGCCCCTCCACCCACAACCTCCACAGAACCAGCAGCTTCTCAGTCCTCGGAGCCGACCCACCAAATCCCCGAGCCCACGAAGATCGAAGAGGCAAAAGCTGTCGACTTGAATCCTGCCAGCGAGATCAAAGCTGCGCCCTTGACGGGTATGAGTGCTACAAGTGGGCCGATGGGTGATCACATGGCAGAGGTGTTTCGGGATACTGAGCCCTTAACGGATGGGGACGATTCGAAGGTGTGAGGTTGGAAGCATGCCGCCCGATGACGGCGGGGAAAGGAACTTCTGTGCTGAGATACCTGCTGTGCTGGCACTGGTGCTGCTTTGATGAGGTGGGTTATCCGAATAGGCAGATTCTTTATGAAATTGAATGAACTTTTACGACTCTCGACATCTTGCAAATTGCTACAATGCTGCTTGTTCTTACCTGGTGATAATGCATGACTTGCGTGGGTAGCCCTCTATATATGGATGACTCCAGATCCTAAACTCCTTTGTTGCGACAAAGCAGAGCTTACAGAACGAGTCACTTTGGGCCATAGTTAGGCTTTGAAGCTCGAAAACAATGATCCCAGAAGGGCGAATCCAGATTGAGGTCTGCTTGCTGGCTTACTTGACCAGGCGGATGAATATTTGATTACAGGACTGATGGGATCCTGAAGATCAGAATTCAAGATATTAGACTCATTCATTAGAGGACGACTTATTGAGTAGAGGACCAAGATTTGCCAAGCTCGAAATTTGTACTGTCTAACCCAGATTCACCGTTAGATCCAGAATATTAGACTTACTTAGTAGAGGACCAAGGTTTATAGACTCGCTAGACCAAAACTGCCATACTCAGGTAGCATTACACTAATTCATACAGTAGTAGAAGCTCAACCGTATTCCCACGGGCTTCGAAGAACAACTCAGATCATGGTGTACGACGGAAACGAAGGTTGGAAGTACCCATTGTTTACAAACACTACATGACTCCTTTCTACCATTGCCATTGCTAAATCTCTTCCACTATGCCCGCCGGGATGCCCTTGTCAGCAAAGGCAGTCAAGTCTTCTTCGCCCATCTCACCCACCCATCCATGGGCCACGAGATACGCTCGGAACTTTTCATCTTCGATCGCAAGATCTTCACCCGTGATGTTCGGTATAAAGAAATACGTCACCAGGACGCCAACAACACCGCATATGGCGGCAATTATAAAAGTCCATTTTTTTCCGAGGTTGGTCTGGATGGGAGTAAAAACCTCCGTTCCAACAGCGGCACCCGTTTTACCGAGCGCTGCTGAGATGCCGTAACATGTACCACGGACTGCGGTGGCATAGCTCTCGGATGATAGCAGACCAAGCATATCTCCGGGGCCCAAATTGCCAGATGATAGCATAAGGCCATAGAAGATCACGAAAAGAGGCACGATCTTGGTAATCTTGTCGTAGGCGCAGCCAATAATCAGACCAAAGACCACTAGAAAAAGAGATCAGTATTCATTTGGCAGGGCGCCCCTTTACTTCAATATCGGTGCTTACAATATCCCGAGAATCCCAGCATCATGGTCTCTTTCCTTCCTAATCGATCACATAACCAAGCCCCAATAAGTACTCCAGGTAAAGCAAGTGCACCAAGAAGAAGCTGCCACTCAGCAGTCTTTAAGATACTCCCATTTTTCACCACACTAGAGATGATAGTACCGGAAAAGACACCGTTAGGAAATGTAACCTTTGGGCCATTAGCAGTTTTGCACACTAGATATTTGAAATACTACATACGAAATCGTAGAGAAACCAAGCCCCGCAGGTCCCTATCAAAGACTTCCAGTAGTATTTGATTACCAGAATATAGGGCACTCGCCTCTTGATGGCGCCTCGACGATAGAGCTTCGAATTTAGCATCTTGATCCGGAAGTAGAACACAGTCAAGGGTAAAAGACACCCGATACCAAAAGTCACGCGCCATATCGTCGAGAGATGTTTTGTCGTTGCTGCAGACAGTACTATCAGGAAAACGCTGACGGCCAAAGGACCCCCAAATGATAGTGGCAGATTGGTGACAAGGATGAAGATGGGTCCACGGTTCTTGAGTGTGAACTCATTCGCAGCCTCGGACGCTGAAGTCGACGAAGCAGGGTATTCTCCCTAAGCAATTAGAGCCATGCAAATATGATGAAGAAGGCAATTCGTACACACCCCCGTACCGAAGCCGACGATCCCCCTTGAGATAGTCATCATCCAGAACATCCCATTGATCGTGACTCCATGGGATGCAGTTGCAAGAATGCCACCGATAACGATCATTAAGGTTGTGGTGACAATGGCGACCTTACGCCCTAAGTAGTCGCAAGTGAGACCGATCACAAGCTGTCCGATAATTTCTCCTACCAAGAGCGCGTTCGAGACCCTGGTGCTCACAGCCGCGGTATATTGCTTCGGGTACTCTTTCTTGAGAACGACGTTGGTCATTGTCATGAGGTTGTTCTGGTAGCCATCGCTGATAAGGGCAAAACCTGAGCAGAACTGTAGAGGACGTCAGCGCAGTGGGCACACTATGTAAGTTTAAGAGAGCAGGGACAGACGATTGTGAAAAGATCTGAGAGTGATTGCCTCTTTGACGACACTTCCTTCGAAGGTGCTGCAGGATCTTCTGCTACTACCACAGCTCCGGGTGCGCCTGGCGTCTTGTTATCGCCATACTTCGCGTCATCAGAGCTGACTCGGTCGATGTCCGACATCTCCGAGCTGATTGAGTCCCCCTCTTATGTCGCGACAGCGATAGCTTTTGCGCTCGTGAAATTTTGTCCCGCAGAAAAAGGGAACGAGATAGCTTTCTCCGTGTGAAGAGGAGCTTTGGGGATAGAAGTGAATGATTGCAGGTGTTGCACATATCATACTGTGCGAGGCCTTTGCCGTGGTCAAAGGCATTCACAGAGACTTCCATGCTTGACATATTGGCCATTCTCGCATAGCCAAGGCTCCACGTGCTGATACAGAGAGGGGTTCAAGGGCAAGACACCAGGTCCGTGGGGAGGCAACGCTAACCTCGATGAGGCAACTGCAACTACTACCTTGAGGTACCGTTTTCGATTGTCTTGCTAGGTACTCATCCGAGTCATCTTAGCGATACGATCTTGATTTATTCAAATAAGTGACGACTTAGAGAAGAGGCCTTACTTTAGGTTCTTGTATGCACATTACATCTAGCCGTAACTTTGAATGACAATAGTACGGCTCCTACCACCATAATTGGAGTGCTATAATGAACGGAGAATTACTCTTGATGGGCATATGCTAGAAGGTCGCGTTTACCACTCAGCTCACCCGTATTCTACCCCCAGTGTGGTACATGCGCAACCAAATGCATCAATTGGCTTCTCGGCGGAAATTTTGTACATGCTAGACTTTAAGAGTAGGCTCAGAAAGTTGAATAGCAGTGCGGATTTCAGTAGCCTACTGCGATTGATTGGGAATCTAAATATCTCATGCGCTCGAGGATGCAGATTATGCACGCTTAAACGATCAGGGTATGCTCCCCCATATATATCACAACTCCACGCTATGCAAGCAGATACAGCAACGTTTCTGCAATGAGATTGCCTGCACACTCACCCCGGCCTTTTAATTCTTCAATAATTCTCACTCAACCCATCGAAACTTGGCAAGCTACTCGTGCAGTTGAAGTTCCGATCCCAAACCTTCTTCGGCAGGATTCCCGCCGCCATGCCCTTCTTGTAATCCCACTGCGTCGCGCTCTCTGTTGTCCACGTCCAATAGAACCATCCCCACGCTGTCTCAAATGAAGACATCTGCGCTTCTGCATTTGTCATGAGCCATGACTTGTAGGCATCCGAATAGCTTGAGGGATCAGCGTTAGCTGAATCGCAGGAACATGCACTGGACTTGGCAGGGCAGCTGGGCGTGAGGACGGAGGGCGATCGGTCGGTGCTGTGTAGTGTACCTTCCCAGCGAGTTCCAGCGTTAACGTCATTGAGATATGTGGTGCAGTCTGTATCTGCCTGGGACCATTCGCCGCAGAGTGTGGGGCCGAAGCTACCTCCTTTGTTAGTCTCAATCTTTGACACTCCTTTTCCTCTGGAGAGGAGAGCTTACCCAGTGGTCTTGTCCGTACTCTGCTTCATCTGCCCTGTCCAACCGGTACATGCATAGCCCGCCTTGGCCGTATGATTCATCACAATCAAATTCGCATCGAATATTGTATACTCATGCGCGTCCAGCACTAGGTTATCCACACCCTGCAACTGTCCCTGCCATTTTGTCAAACCAAGAAAGCCATCACCGAATGCAATCGTTGCATTGATACCGCTCTTACGCACGATCTGAGCAGCGCTCATCGTCCAATCGACTACAGCGCTCTGGCTTAGTTCCGTCATCTTCGGCTCGTTGACGAGGCCATAGATAGTTATGATATTCTTGTACCTTGGCTGTGCAAAGAAAGTTGATAATTGTGTGTGCAAGTCCAGTGAGCGTTGAGCATTCAGAGAACCATCAGTCCCATTCAGCCATCCGATAGTCCCCTGCCGCCCGCTGTGATTCCATCCATTCTGACTTCCAGGCAGCCCATGTAGGTCTAAATTTACCCGCAGTCCATACTTCCTCGCGTACTCGATTCCCCTAAGCAGATATCGCCAGCTAATCTTTGGTACGTAGGTATCATCCGCATAGGTCGTGACAGCCCAGTATGAAAATGGGATCCTGACATGATCGAAGCCTGCTGCTTGAATCTGCTGAAAGTCGTCCTCGGTGATGAACTGTGAGTAGTGCTTTTCGATCGTTTTCGCGGCCGTGGAAGGGCCAAGTTGCTTGCATAATGTCCACTCGTCCACAATGCCCTGATTGGATTGATATGTATTGAAGAGACTAGGCGTGATGAAGGGCTCGATGCTCAGCCAGCCGCCAAGATTGACACCTCGGATAGGCATTTGTCCGTACGCCCAGGCTTTGTCCAAGCTTGGGACGAATTGGTTCGCTTGCACGGTGTCGTTCCAGGTCGAATTCAGTCCCATCACAGGTAGTCCGCCGACCGTATCGTTAGTGTACGTAACATTAAAGTCAGTTGTATCATACCAAGTGAAGGGATCTAGAACCGTGTTTTTGGCTGCAGTAGGAATATCGCTCTCATTGACGCCATTCAGATTGTCATTGCTTGGATCACCTCCACCACCTGTGCTCACACCACCCCCAGCGCCTGCAGGAGACTTCTTTTTCGAAACAATGACCGCGACAACAACAATCAAAACGACTAGCACTAGCAATCCCAATGCAATCCACTTCTTTTTTTTGAACCACCTCTGTCTTTCTTTCTCATCTGCACTGACATATCCTCCTCTCCTCCCGCTTGGTTTCCTTCCTTCTTCAAGTAATGGTCCACTAACTACCCTCCTCTCATATCTGGTGCTTCCTCCACTCCGCCGTCTGTACTTCACCTTGTCCTTCTCGACTCTTCCAGTCACAACTTTCTCTTTCGTCCGCCTCCTCTCTTTCTCACTATAAACTTTTTCCTTCTTCTCTCTCTCTCTTACAGCACCGTGCCCGCCTGTCTTCTCGTTGATAGCATCGAGTTGCGCCAATGAGTCTAGTGAAAGGGGATGGGAGCTCTTTACGAAGCTCTCGGTCGTAGATTCCGAATCAAAACTTCGATGCTTCTCCTCTACCACCGCCCTGCTTTTGCGCTCAGGGCTTCTTCTCTTATCGCGCTCGGGGCTCCTCCTCCGCCTATCTTCTTTCCTTGGTCTCCTCTCTGTGGGTGGTGGCAGGCTTGGCTCTCGACTGTCTTCCTCACTACCCTGTATATCATCTTCCTCATACTCAACTACGACTTCCTCGTATCTCCTTTCTCTTTCATATTCCAAGTCCTGCTGTCTCTCCCTTGTTCTTTCTCGCTCTTTGCGTTCAGGCTTGCCAATCTTCCGCTTCTGTGCCGTGCATTCCCTATCCTGCCTTGGCGACCTCTCAGGGCTACCGTCTCTTCGCCTCGGTGTTCGAGTCTTCTCAGGCGTACCATAGACTTTGCGCTCCTCTCTCTCCGAATTGTACCTTGTCCGCGATTTCTCGGGTGTGCCCCGTTCTTTGCGCTCTTCCCGTTCTGAGGTGTGTCTTGTGCGGGTTTTTTGATGGGAGGGACGAGGAGGTCGTAAGGGGTCGGCCATTAGTGGAAAGTGTGTTCTACTTGTGGAATGCGACAGATGCCATGCGTAACCACGTGGAAGATTGTAATGTTACTGAAGCGTGTACATGTATCGCATAGTAAGCCTTGGCAATAGCGTTTTCCAGCATACCAAATATTTGCAGGAATTTGTTGGCAGGGAGACAGTGCCAAGCCGCAGTATCTCCTTGGCCATCATCGTCCTCTATGGAATTAAATCTTATCCCTGATTTTTAAGACCCTGAGCTTGGCGCTCTTCGTCCTCTATGTAATGACCGAATCAGGAATCTGGATATTTCGGGTCTAACATCGAGTGCTTGTCCAATTTTTAGGCCCTGAGCTCGACACTAAAAAACTACAGTAAGCTTAGAAATCTTGGTCCTCGAATGAACGAATCTAGTATCACTTTCGGAGCCCGTTCCTTCCACGCTCCACGCTCGAGCGGTGTTCTATGTATTCAGCTATAGTACCTTGGATTTGAATCCACCAAATCCCCATCCAGTATATACTTGGCTCATCTAGTCGGGCCTAGAGGTGCGTTGCATTACACCATGAGTAGCACAAATATTGGAATGCGACCAGTAAGTAGGCCAGAGACGCCAAACACCAGATTGCTTTCTTGCAGTCGGACCGAAAGCAACTGAAGTGTCAAGAGCTTGACGTCTTACAGCCTGGATCGTGTGTATCCTTTCCCCCAAATTTTCTCCTTAGTGAACCTATTCCCCATAGTTCTATCACAATGTCCATCTCCGCCGCCGTGGAGTTCTGCATGGCCATTGCCGATGGCCTAGCCCAGCTTCCAAGAACAGACGATGCTAGCTGCTGCTTAGTCGACTGACTACCCAACATCTCCAACGAGTTGAAAGAAACTTGGGACAATCGCCAGAAAAAGTAAGGCTATTGCCTGTAATTAATTATCAACAACCAGTCCAGCTACACTCTCACCTACACGGGCAACCATTTCGAGTAAGGCAAGATTATATTGGAACTGGAGCCACAAAAGTCGATTGAGCCGATTGGGCATGGAGTATGCTCGAAGAAGTTTGGCTGCGTGTCTGGGGAAAACAGCTGGCATCTCGACGGACGGAACATGACTCTGCTGTTGTAGGCTATGACTTCCAAGAGTACATTGGTGAGTAGGGGGGATATGGCTGACCAGCCTTGGAGCGATTTGCGGACCCAATCATTTGGAATGGAAACTTAGGTGTGACAGAGTCGGCAAAGACAGATGACAGGTACGAGTGCACCACAAAAGAGATTTATGCAATGACTGTGGGCGATTGGAAGGTGAGGATTGTGGAATGTCGGATGGCATGGACATTGTCAACTATCAATGTATTCTCACCAATCTTCGAGCAAGCAGTGCGGGCATACCGTGTAAGTCAGACGTGCTCCAGTATTTGTCATGATTGGGCAAGCCAATTTCAGGTACCTGCGGAACCAATGTGTTGATGTCTTGGCTTTTGAAGTGAAGTGAAAACACCGCGTCTTGGGCCAGACCCCTCTCCTCCGAAATTTTCACTTCAAAACCTCTCATCCAGACTCACCTCAGTTTTTTCACATCCGCAGTCCTCCAAAAGTTCACCTCTTGGGCATGTTACCATACTTTCTGCAGCTTCGTCCATCATCCAGCCTGACCTAGGCCGTCATGAATTCCACTCAGCAGCAACAGATCACCCACCTTTCAGGAGAGCAGAAGTGCTTCGTCATTCATAAGATCAATCACTGCCGTGATTTTGACCAATTGGTGCTTGAGCTTAATGCGTACTTCGACCTTAGTGTGACTGTTAACACCATCATAAAGTTCGTCAATTATTGCAATCAGAATGACAAGTTCTCTTTCTACGAAGAGTTGGCTGAGCACGATGTCGGTTATGCCAAAAAGCCATGGTATATCGAACGAGCACCAATGGGCAATTATCGACCCACAATGGTGCTGGGTACTGCATACGCTCGCGTCGAGGTGCGAGCATACCTTGTAGCCAATGTACAAAAAGCTGCAGGTGGCTCTATGGAAAAACTCACGGATCTCTATAACCACGCTTTTCCAGACGAGCAACTCGCAACGCCACAAATCCACCGTCGACTTACAGCAATCTATCAAAACCACGATCTCACATTTCAGCTCCAGAAATTTGCCACTCGCTACACTTGGCATCCAGATTTCAAGCCGTCGGGCGACGCCGAATTCATGAAGCAACACCCCGGTTTGGCTCACGACGCACGAAAAGAGCGTCTTAAGAAGGCAAAGAAGCGCCAGCAGATAATGGCTGGTTCTGCCGCTGCGGCCGCTGCTCAGGCGGAGCTCATGCGGTAAGTCTACCAGTGACCGCCCTGCGGAGTTTCTGCTGATTGTGCACAGCCAGTCATCACCAGCTGTCAACGTAGCTGATACGGCCTCACCCACCATTCAGAAGCCCACAACCAAGGCCACATCAGGCGATTCGAAGCCAAAAAAGACTTCGAAGAGCACCAGCAAGCAAGTTAGCAAGGTGGCCAAGAAGCCGGCAGTAGGGAAGGCGAAATTGCGATCCCAATTCCGCGGCGAATCAGAGCCACCAATGTCCAAGGGATCTTATCCCAAGCTGTCGTGCTTTCGTGGGGTTTCCGTCCCACTATTGCCTACCGAGGAGGGTCAGAAGGAGATTCATGGGGCTTTGTGAGGGACGCGGTTGGCTTCTGTCTACGTCTTGTGGGGTGCGATGAGTGGGATGTTGCGTGTTCGAGGGGTTACCAGCCCATGAGAATGTGATAGAAGAAGCTCGCAGTCGTTGAAATCGAACAGCCTTTGCACTTACATACCTGTCTATTTCACTGCGTGATACTCTACTGAGCTAGATTTCTATCAATTCCTGGGCCGTAATCCTCTACTTACTTACTTTGAAGTTCCTGGACAGCCCTTGGCAGTAGTCGTTAAGCTTTGCTCGCTTAGCGATGTTGGTCCTCTACTAAATAGGTCTGATACGGATCTGACTTCAAGTAATAATAACTACTAATAGCAAGAGGTACCTTGGACGGCTTTGAGAGACCCAAGCTGGTCATTCTTGGTAAAATCTTGTATACCAAACAAATATAATTTTCGAAAAAGAGCAGCGGGATATCGTTTGCAATGCCATACACCCGTATGCACTTCATTCCAAAAATACGCCCGACTTGCGCTAGCAAATCGCATGCTCGAAGGCGAGGATAGAGAAACAGCCGCTCCAACGTACAACAACCACCTCCAATGGTTTTGCTTGTCTTCCAGAAATATATGCTCCTCTCTCAGAGCCTTTTCAAATCACCCTCGTCTTCATCTCCCACCAACGACAACCCTCGCGCCCTCCTTCCCAAGCACCCCTGCCTCCATAGGCTTTGGACTCCTTTGCCTGCCTTTCTTCCTACTCAAAAATCCAAGCATGCCATTTGGCTTTGTGTGATTCGAACCATTATGTGCACCGCTTCTCCCACCTTCTCTTTCCCCGCCACTTCCGTTTGAATTTCTGTGTTGCAAATCAGACCAGCTTCCCGTTTCATCCAACACCACTTGGACACCTCCACTTTTGCTCGCGGTTCTTGTACCGCCTTTTGATGACAATTGTCGGGAGTTTGGATGCGACGTAGGAGGCTGTTGTTGCTGTTGAGCGGTATGTAGCGACGGGGTGTGAGGCAGTGGTGGAGGAGCATGCTCGTTTGCGGGATAGTACTCTGAGTGATCAGAGAGCATGGCTGGGTTTTTGCTGCCTTGCGCAGACAGGGTTGCGGGAGGAGAGCCATTGGGTGAATCGGCAGAGAGGGCGTTGACAGATTTGGCATCTGCGCGGGCGAAGTCGGGGTCTTCAGCGCTGCCTTTGGATGAGTTTGTGGGAGCTGCACGGTCGAGCATATCGAGAGCGGAGTCGACGCCGGAGGGCGAGTCGACGAAGCCTTTGTAATTGCTGCGGTGAGAGGAGCAAGTCAGTCCAGGTTTACCTGCCGTGCTGGGTGGAAACAGTAAGGGTTGCATACCTCACGGTCGTATAATCAAAGGGTTCGAACAATGTTTCTATCATTCGGTGCAGCTCATCAGTCCTGATCTCCTTATCCGTGGCATCGTCCTTTAATTGCACTCTCGGCTTTTGCCGCCGCGCCCTGGCTTCCAGCGGTGCTTCCTCTAATAGCAGCTCTTCCAAGTCATATGTGGCGTCGAAGTTCGTCTTCTCACTTGACGGTATAAACACTGGATGTATTTGTTTTTTCTCCAGAGCTTCGAAGTCTATTCTTCGAAAGAAGGCATGGTCTGTGAATGTGTCAAAACCTGTAGCTCCTATTCGTTTCCGCCTGTCTTTCTCAAGAAAGGATGTTATTGCGTGAAGGCAAACCATCGAGACAGGGGGTTGGGTGACGGGGTAATTGGGAGAGGCTTTGAGGATTTCTTTCTCGAGCTTTTCGTGGCCATGGGAGGTAAATGGTCGCTAGGAATGGTGAGCGTAAAGAAAAAGGACACGATTGGGCGGCCAACCTTGTTGTAGATGCATTCATAGAATGTTACCCCTAATGACCACCAATCCACCTCGGTCAAGTACCCTGTCCCTGCATAAACCTCAGGCGCAAGATACGCAAGTGTGCCTGACTTGCTATGCAACTGTTTTTCCGGTTTGTATTCCGAAGCAACGTTCTAGTATTTGTCAGTGTCTTTCGTGTCCCCAAGGTCTTGATCAGACGTACAAAGTCGGCCAAATGCACGTGCCCATCCGAGTCCAATAAAACATTATCCGGTTTGAGATCCCTATGTACAATGCCTTGACCGTGACAGTATCGTAACGCGCAACCCAACTCTGCCATCCAAAATCGGACAGCGTCTTCTGTGAAGGTCTTGCGTGATATATGAAATCGTAAATCACCTCCATTCATTAGATCCACAACAAGGTACCTGCACACCAATTGTAAGTCAGCTGACGCTTGCAGCTGGTGTAGGAATATGCTTTTCTGGGCGAAGGCCTACAAGTATTCAATGTCCTGGAAGCTGTAGCGTAGATTGCAAAGGAAAGGATGGTTGAGGTGTTCGAGCATGCGTCGCTCGCGTATGATGTTGCGTACGCTTTCTGACCGTACGACTGTCCATTGTGTCAGCTTCCCCTACATAGCCAGTCCTTGCTCCCTTAGTGTTTTTGCGAACCTTCATCCTTGCGTATGTATTTCAAAGCGAACGTCAACCCCGTGTCCTTCCGCTCCACAATCCGCACTTTACCAAAGGCGCCCTTGCCCACCACTCTCAGAAGCCTAAAATGGTTGAGGTTGACTGTTCGAAGCAAATGATTAGCATAATTAGATGATATTCGGAAGTTGTGCCCTTCCTAGACTCTACATGAGAGTCATGACATATGATAGCGGCAGTGCAGGATGGGGAGGTGTCACCTTCGTCGGTAAAGACTACGGGTTTGCCATTGGAGTTGCCCATTGGTGCTCAATGTGTTCGAATTCCAGTGAGCTTCTGTAGATGCATTGGGCCCTTTAGAGCGAGCAGCAGCTGTTCTGTTCCCGTTGTTCGGATAATATTTGAAGCTCGGACCAGGTCAATTATTGGAGTTCAATGCAGGAAGCAGACGGCCCTGACGGCAAGAGCTGAATGCGGAGCTTTTCATATGCGAAGCAAATGTCGGCAAAATGAAAGGCGAAAGGGGGTGTACTCTGAATTGACCTCTCCTCCACCACTTTAGCTTCCTTTCTGTATTTAGTTTTAGTCAGATATGGGGCAAGGAGGAGGGGTTGTTTGTCGAAGCCTTTGATAGGGAGCGATCTTTGCAAGGAGTCCAAGCACCAATTAGAGTTGGTCTCAATGGGAGATCCCCTAACATCATAAGGAGGTACTCCCTACGGCCCAGTACTTTTTGGCAGTTGACCGAGACTACCTCGCTTGCTTAGCTGCAGGCAAGGTGGTATTCCATAAAGTTGATGGAGAGTCAGGAGAGGAATTTACTGGACGAAATGTTGAACAGAGTCGGCCGCTTCTCGGATGCTCTACATATGTTCGCGAATCAAGGGGTTTACAGAGCACGATCAAACACACTTATGCCGTCATCTCCACGTGGCATTTCATGCGCACTCTTAAGCGCATCACTCGTTGCATCTTCAAGTCCATCCCGCTTTCAAAAGTACCTGCTCTGACGAGACAGCTTTTCCATTCGTCTCATACCTTGCTATGGAATGCTGTTGACTGATTACTGGCTTCCTTGGTCTCATAGACCATAATCAGTGTATGTACCAACGCTAAATTGTGTGTACAAGAACTCGGAAACCTCCTACACTGCCAGGCGCTCAGACTCATGCCAGGCGCCTAGTGTCCAGTACGCCATGACAGATGCTACTTGCTAAACCCAGCTTCATCACAAGCGAACGCCATACTTTCATTCAAACTTTACTTAAGAAGGGGACCAAAATGTGTCGAGAGACGTTAGTAGGTAATGTCCGATGTTCAGTATTGTCGGACAATGCTGTTTCGTGTTGCGCTCAGCCACATATACTACTGGGTAGCACTTCATTGACCGAGGGAAAATCTGGAGCGGACCGGTTTCCGCTGATTTACATGTGCTGCAGGGCCCAAGGGATATGATCCAAGGTGATAGAGGTGGGGCGTGGCCTTGAGGCCCAACAGCACTCCCAAGCTAATTAGCATGCTCAAAGTTGTTCGATTAACCGGGCTTCTGAGGAAATGATTTAGCATGCACGGCATCATTATCAAGGCTGTCAAGCCGCTCGCGCTCTTTGTCGGTTTCGCTTTCAGCTGGCTGCGTAGGTACAGACTGGGGCGCCTTGGACGAGACAGGTGCTGTAGACGAGGGTTTTGTGGAGGAAGCAAAGATGTCGGGTTGACTCTCACCAAACCATCCGCCTCGCTCCCATTCACCAGGCTCGTAGAGGCAACTCTTACGTGTCGCTTGGTCGACGATACCAGTAAGTAAGACACTCAGGCGCTTGAAGTCGACAGGTTTGAGGATCCAGCCGTCAAAACCTGCGTCGATATACTTTTGACGTTCCTTTTCGACTAGGGATGCTGATACCGCAAATACTGGAATTCGGCCATTGAGCGCTGCTCTCTTTGACAACAATTGGTCCGGAGATGACTTTTCGAATGATCGAATCATCTTGGTAGAGGTCAAACCGTCGACGATTGGCATCTAGCGCGCAACATTGTCAGCATAGCGCATTCGATATTGATTTAAATTTGCATACCTGCATATCCATTAGGACCACATCGAAGAATGCTGGTCTATCTCCATATGTGCTTGAGCATTCTTCACCATTAATGGTCAGATGGACTCCATGGCCAATCTTCTCCAACCTTTTTTGAACAATCTTGCTATTAATGGGGTCATCTTCCGCGACCAATATCCTAAGCTTGTCGGCGTTCAACTGCTCCTTTGGAGACATGCTCCTATCGGGAAGGTCAAATAAAACACGTGACGGCGTCCGAGTAGAACCTTCACGGGGTGGATACTCGGACGTAGGCGAGCCTGTGCTGGTTTCTCCAGGCATACGAATAGGCCTGATCGGAGTCTTCGAGTCCGTCACATTTTCGAATCCTGACCCTTCTTGCTGCTCCAGTTTCTGGTCTGATGCCTGAGTGAGAGTCATGTATGCAGAATTGTTTCTCACCATCCCGCCCATTGGCCGCTTCGCTAATGAAGACGAGCCGGGTCTTCGTCGGCTTGATGATTGTTGATGACTTGTTTCTGCGTCTGCCGAAGAAGTCATATGTGGCTCTTGTATTGCCTCGATGAGCCGATCAACGTCACTCCTCGCGCTCGAACCGCTCTTGAAACTTTTGATGCTGCCTAGACTGTGCACGCTCTCGGTGCTTTTGCGATGCACGATCTCTCTGGGGGTTTCTGGTCGTGATTTTTGAGCACTCCTATTAACCAGCATGACTTCACCAGTCTCCACAGGCGGCGTGGATGGCCGATTGGCAGGTAGTCCAACGCCCTCGGCCTTCGCACTTTCAGCCGCTGCCTGTTTGTTGTCTTCCTGTGGTAGATCAAAGCTTAATTGTATAACGAAACGAGATCCTTTGCCCTCTTCAGACTTCAGCCTTAGCTGACCATTCATGTTTCGCACAATTCGAGCGACAAGGGCAAGTCCCAGTCCGAGCGTCCTTTTTGATTTTTCGTCACTCTTTGCAGACGTAGGTTCAAGCGCAAGCTTCTCTTGAAGCCCTTCGTCACTCTCGGTCTGCACCTGCTCAAGCTCTCTAAATAGAGAATCAAGCTTCTCTGGACTCATTCCAACGCCGGTATCTTGTACGACAATGTCGACATCAGCGCGATGTTCAGCCTTGCCGGACAACCATATTTCGACCTTCACATGGCCGTTCGATGTGTGCTGTATAGCATTAGCCGTAAGGTTAGAAATTGCCTGGCGCACGCGACGTTGGTCTCCCATCACAAGCTGAGGCACCCCGGACATTTCCAAGACTTCATACTCAATGTTCTTTCGCTTGGCATCGCCCGTGAAGGAATCCGTTGCTTCTCTAATGGTCGCAGGTAGATCAAATACCTCATCCTTGATCAAATTATGTCCCTCCTCGGTCTTTGTAAGGTCGAGCAAGTCGTTGATCACATAGATTAGGGATTTCGATGCTGAGTGCGACTTTGAGAGATTGTCTCGGGTTTCCTGATCGATTGCCCCCTCTAGCGCAATTTCGAGGTAATTAATGATGGCGTTGAGCGGCGTCCGCACCTCGTGAGCGGAATTGGCAAGTAAGAGCTTTGTCAATTGGCTGTTCTGTAGGGCCGCCTCTTTTTGCCTCCACACTTCGATGAATTTTCCATACACCAAACACAATACAGCAGCAGTCTCGATCTGCTCCTCGGTCCATTCTCTGCATTTGCCCACAACAGTCTCGCTCCAGGTCTTGAAACTCTTCCTGGGTTCCAGGTAGCCTTCTGTGCCCTCCTTGACGAATTTCTCATACGGATTACCTGCCCATTTGACCTCTCTTGCTTGGCCACTGCGAAAGAATACAATGAAATCAGTTCCAGTCACAGTTAGAGGTACTAAGAGTAGACCAGCAAGCACGGAGAATCCTGGGGGGTATCGAAGGTCTGGAAAATCAATGCTAATGTCTATAGAGTTGGTGACTGAGTTGATCTTTCGAAGTCTTAGATACTCAAGCATTGCTAGCGCTTCCTGAGTCTGCTCGAGCTTTCCCAGGATCTTGGTCTCCTCTCGAATCGAGAGAAGACCATAATCTGCATCGAAAAGCTTGAGCAAGTCATCGGAAGAGGCGATGATATATCCAGAGGGATTACTTTCGGTAGGAACAGTGTTTATGAGCTTCCGCGCTTGCAGTCGGGAGGCGTATGACAGCCGCTCAATGTTCCTTGATGCTGAGTCACCAACGAGTCTGCACATCTTCCGGATGGGAAATGATACACGCATTCCTCTTGAGCCATAAGTATGACATGCAATGAGACCCCAAAGCTCGTTGAAGGCGTTGATTGAGATTGACATGGAGGCACGGACAGCCATATGTGAAAGGTATTTGATGTGAATAGGCGACATTGCTCGTAGATAGGCGAAAGTCAGATCTAGAGGGTTTTCAAGGTCTTCGGTCGTTCGACAAACCAGGCGGGCAGTCTCTTGATCACGGTCGTACAAAAGCCTGACTTTGTTGATTTTGTAAAGATCTCGAGCCTGTTTCGGAATGTCTGATGCTGGGAAGTTAAGGCCTTTATAGAGATCTTTCGTAGCCCTTGGATCCACCAACTCAGTCACAACTCTACCATTCCATGCCTGGTCAAACTGGTAGATCATGACACGATGAAATCCTGTTAGCTCCTTCACCACACCGCATAAAATCTTGAGAAACATGTCGAGGCTTGATGCATTCGCTAATTGTTCCTGCACTTGCGACATGATATTGAAGACTTCCATAGCAGCCGCTTCACCCTTTCGCTTCCTCGCACTTCTGAGAACACGCAAGGGTTTGCTCGTATTGGTCGTGCTCTCTGCGTATTCTTCGGGGGTTGGATCACTGTTCAGGGTATCTTCCGGGGGTTCTGGAGTACCTTCACCAGGAGGGACCAAGGGATTGATTGGATCGTCTTCCAGTTCGAATTCACAGATAATAAGATCACGATTATTTTCGTTGGTATGCATGGCACACCACATTTTCTGCGTCTTCCGTGTGGGTGATTTGATGGCCATGGTAAACACTTCAGGCCCGTTAGTGGCCGGATCAGCGTCATCATCTCTTATGAAGTCGAGGTGGTCAAGAAGGTTGTCCGTTTGCTCTTCGGAAAGGATGTCACAGAAGCTGCCAAGAGCAAACAGCTGCTTTGGGGTATAGCCAATAATCTGCTTCGAATTTTCGCTCACGACCCTAACTTGCAGCTTGCCATCCTCTACCTCCTGTAGTGCTATTAGCAAGCCAAATCCTTGGACAGCGCCTGGTATATGTATAGGCTCATCTTCGCATCGTTGTAGCGTTTCACCGTCCCGGCCGACTATGACTGCATGACCCCCATCCGTGACAACATGTCTGAAGCGAGCAGTGACCAGGCCAGTTCCTGTATCTTCGTTGCTTCTCAAAGATTCCGCTACGCTACGAGAGTCTTCTGCACCTTGGGCTGTTGACTGTGATACGACCGAATCGGTATCTGCAAAGGTCTGCATCTGCCTTGATCCTCCCATACGCTCTTTAGGGTCCTTCGAGGTTGAATCTCTTCCACGAGCTGATGCTGTCAGCTCTCGTGGCTCGTTCTCTTGGGCGCCGGCTGATGCTTGAGCTTCCAACCCTTGTGCTCGTCTTGATGCCGAGTCCACCGACCCAGCCTCCGACGAGGGTTCCGTCGAATGACCGCTTCCTGTAGAGAATTGACGTCGCCCACCCATGATGCGGTCACTGGTGGCGCTGTTGGGTAAAGACATGGTCTGGAAGTAATCCCCGCTATTTGCATCGACTCTTGCCTTGGGTGTGGGGTTTGGATCAACAGAGACCACGGATCTGATAGGAAAGACGCGGTCCGTAGCTGAAGGAGACATTTGGCCAAAGGGGGAATCCAAGGCACCAGCTGGTGAGGAGCTTAGAGCATGTGCATCTTGTGTGTGGGTTCTCTGAGGGGCGTGTTGTGATTCGGAGAAGGATCGTTGGTGTGGCGAAGAGGGCTGAGGGTGGTCTGTCGACAGAGGAGCGGGAGCTTCGTCGGTGGGCTTAGGGCCAGTCGTACCTGCCCACATGCTGGTGGATAGAGCGCGTGGTTCGGACGGCAAAGGCTCCTATCGTAGGGACCAATTGAGCCAAGGAAGGACGACTGTGTACTTTGGACCTGTAAGAGGTCTTGTGGTAAACATCACATGTCTTTTCGTATTATCCAAACAACATGCAGACAGCTAGAAAGCTCAGATACGAGGTTTCCGCAGTGCTGTAAAGGGCGTGCATTTGCTGTTGTATGGTATCATCATCATTGTAGATAGTAACTCTCATGTTGATCTGCGCCTCAAAAGCGATCTAGGTTATACGCCAGTGTGCAGGAGTTGCCGATAGAGCCACCTTGGAAGCCACCTTGGAAGCCACCGAGGCTCGCAAGGCCAGCTGGGAGCCACAGCTAAAATCCAACGGGTTACGGGTAATAATTAGGGCCTGTTTGGTAACCCAATTATCTGCAAATATGCCAAGATAATCTGAGATAAAACCTGCCAAGGAAAACCCGGACGGTAAGATGACCCCTGTAAATTATCTGAGATTTGGGGGCCAATAGATAGTCTGAGCCATCTATTAGGATACTCTCCAAAAATGCTGTTTAGAGGGTAGAATAATCTCGGTCTTGGCACAATATTACATAATCTCGTACGGAATTCTATGCAACGGCATTCAATGGTATCCGCTAGCCAAAAAATATTTTCACAATTGGGTTACCAAACAGGCCCTAATACTGTACTACGAGCTACAGCCAATGACTGAAATGTGCATGATGAAATCCCCTATGTCATCAATCCTGATTCAGTTCTGCATCTTTCTGGTGCTCTGCTTCAACCAGCATGGAGCCAACTTCTACGCTTGATTTTCTTAGGGAACGCAAGAATTGACCCAGCTGTTCTCCATTGAGTCTACATGCCTCTAAAATCTAACCAATAGAGCTAGCGGACGTGATTCCGATTGGTCTGCACAAGACCTCCAAGCTACTTCTGGTCTTTCAAAACCACCTTTTACCCGATCTTGGTTACGCACCGCTATTTCATTTGCATAGTCTTGTCTTCTGTGTAGGAGGAAAGGAGTCCCCATTGCTACTTTATGAGTACAATAGACACCAGACGTTGAGTTCTGAGGGCAGGTTGGCTCGCCTGGATTTGTCGTGATCAGACCATTTGTGGCTTAGTTCTATGCATGGGAAGACGTAGAAGGTGGAAGGGATCGACAGTGACCCATTTTCATGATTATAGCATAGGTATCTTACCTTAGTCTCTGTCGTCGATACCAAAGATTTCCTACTCCCTTTCAAGTCCTCGTCAGGGGTGTTTGTCAATGCCTATTAGAATGCCATGGCTGCTCATTACAAAGAGTCCAGTAGGAAGGTGAAAGTTCTTGTGGCACAAGATGTCATGCCAGACTCTTGTCGTCTTGCGCATCAAATCACGGGTCTCCTACATGGTCGACCAAATATCACAACAAGGTCATTGACCTTTGATCGTGAAGATGGAGACTGGATTGTCCATTTCAACAATATGCAATATGACAAGATGTTTTCTGACGAATTGGTCGATTGGGCAGATCTGCTTATTGTGACATGTCTTCGAGCTGGCTCGTTGAGCAAGATGTTGCAAGGAAACACCGATAGCTTCCTACTCGAGGTCTTGAGATCGTGGGATGTTTCCAAGAAGGTCCTGCTTGTGCCAGGCATGACTTTTTCAATGTGGGAGAATCCTATGACGAAGAAGCAGATGAACAAAATCAGAAGGAAGTGGAACTGGATCCAAGTACTTGATCCCATCCTATGGCATGGTAAAGATGATCCATCGAACGCATGCCAAGACTGGCTTGTTCAGGAAGAGCTCATTCAAGGCGTGCAAAACCAAGCTGATCTCATATCGCTTGGTCACGACGATATGATGCTGGGCAGTCTACAACAACTAGCCATTCATCCGCAACCTGAAGAGTCCAGATTACCTTTGGAGATCTGGTCCCTGATAATGGAATATGTTGGAGATTGGGAAGTTGCTAAGTCTTTGGGCATCTATACTAATCTCCCGATACCAGTGGAATGGAGGGCGCATCATGCAAAGGCACTTGGCACTCTGGCTGAACTACGAACGACCAGCGATCTCGAATCTACTATACTACTAGGCTACTACTCTCAGGTCGTTGCTTGGTTTGATCATCATCCCACCCCGAAGTGGCTCTCTAAGCTCTGTGTGAAGCTCATCATCAAATTCGCACGCACCAATCTTCTCTCCTACCTTGAGTCAAATCACAAGGATCTTTTCTGGTCAACTTTTGGACATACCCTGCTACCAACCAAAGCATCGGCTGTCTTTGGCAGAATCGCAATATTAGATTGGTGGAACACTTCTCCTTCGTTCCTCACGAAAGAATATAATGCCGAAGCATTGGACACTGCATCTAAGGCTGGCCACATACACGTCCTTGAGTGGTGGCGCACCTCAGGCCTTCCGCTCAAATATACAGAAGCAGCCCTCGAGCAAGCATCATCAAGAGGCAACGTCGAAGTCCTCGACTGGTGGCGCAATGCCTCGCTGCCTCAGAGTGAACAAAGCGGCGACGAGAATGATCAAAATAATTGCGCAATCCCACGTGTGAATACTGACGAGAGCAGTGCTTCGAAAAGAGGGCTTAGCGCGTCCAAACTGGCCACTTACCCACTTCCACTTCGCCTGAAAGGTGGAAAATCCATCATATACGCGGCCCAAAATGGTCAAGCTGCGGCTCTTCAATGGTGGGTCAATTCTGGTATTCCCACCGCTCACGAAGAGCCTGTTGCGCGGATTGCTTCCGCAAATGGACACGTCGACGTATTGCAGCTGTGGAAAGAGAGTAAGGGTGAGAAGATGCAGTACGATAATCAAGTCCTTGTGGGTCCTACTAAGAATGGACATGTCGATGTGCTCGAGTGGTGGAAGCAAAGCGGGTATACTGTTGAATACAAGACGTGTGATATCGAAGAAGCATTAGAGGACAGCCTTGGAGGATCTGGAGAGGCCAGAATCAGAGCTTGGTGGGCGAGGAATGGATTGAACCTAGGGGTAGGGACAAGCGAGTGGATGAAAATCAAGGTCTTGTAGCAAGCCTGGCGAGTCTTGACCGTGGCGTTCGAGTGGTCGATAGGGAATGGGTAAGGGATGTGGATAGAGCGTTTAAACAGCTACAGAAACTAATGACACCTTTGCACTCCTAGTCGTAAGAAGAGCAGGTATGATGTTCGCTTTGACTCTGTGTTTTTATTTCGCCGTGTAATTCCTATTGAATAATCCGGATTAATAAATAAGGAAGAGAGAGAAATGGATATGGCCAGTGAACAGTAGCTGCCAAGACCCTAGGACTAGTGTGGTTGCCATCTTGGCGTAGTCAATCAACAAGGGCAGACAACTCTTGCACACAAGCAGAAGCTCTCACCAATAACAACCAACATCAACCACCTCACGCTCTTTTGGGAGGTTGTGAAGCTGCAGTTGCCTCTGGTGGACCTACCCTAATCATAATGTATTCCTTATGAGCTTCGTCACGTCTTTGTGGGACGTGAAGCATGTCGCGTTGAGGGACACCACAACAGCCCCTCCAACTGCCCCAATCGCTGAGGCACCTAGCATATTTACGCATGGCAACAGTATTACTATCGCCGGTACCACACAAGCTCGGAGTTATGAACGGCAAACGGGTCCCACTGGGCAACGTTCCTAACGCTGCGAATTCGCCTTTTCGCGCTGTAGCCGCCGCAGCTTCGAAGCGTTCGAGAGAGCAGGTCGAGCAACAGGAAGATCTTCAATATGATTTCCAACCCCGAGCAAAGAGGCAAGCTTTGGTAAGTGGCAGGGAGAGATTACGGACCCCTCCGAGAAAGCAATCGCTACAATCTGCCGAAGGTCGAGTCTTTAACCGACGACAGGCCAATGTCGAACCAACGGCCTTCGAGCGGAGACTACTTGCAGCGAGGGAAGACAAGGCTCTGCAGAAGGTCGAAAAGCAAGAAAAGCCTTCTACCGATACTCTCGATACTATCAGGCAATGGCAGAAACACTACAAGAAATCTTTTCCTTTGTTCGTGTTCTATTTTGAAAGTGTGCCAGAGGATGTTCGTCAGAAGTGCTCCAAATGGATCCGGCAACTTGGAGCAGTAAGTCTGGCAACTCAGGTGCTTAGGTACTCTTACGCTAACGGTGCGTAATGTCAGAGAGAAGAGAAGTTTTTTTCTAAGGAAGTTACACACGTCGTAACAACGCGACCAACCCCCACCCACAACGATTCCAGAGATGCTACGGACTCGACCATGCCATCTTCTACATCAACGAGCTCACAAGGCACAGGCCAACCTCGCACAATCAATCCTGCTCTTCTGGACCGCCAACAAGATACTTTCGGGCAGCCATTACAATCAAAAAACAAGTTCACTTTTGAAGCTCCCGGAAGCAAGCGGACTCTACTCAATGGCCTTCGGGAATCAGAGCCACGAAAAGGAAACACGGGGAATACAGACATGTTGCTTAAGGCGGATCAAATGGGTATGAAAATCTGGCAGTTGGAGAAGTTGCAGCGGATCATGAATACCATGTCAAATATCCCTAGCGAGTCTCAAGTTCAAGGCGGAAACACAGGGCGAACCAAAGGCGCCAATGCTGCGGCACAATTTGACCGAGCGGCTGACCTTTCTCGTATGCTCCGAGATGAACGTCTTCATGGACCATCCGATCGTGATGCTAGTATCGCTCTTAACGAGCTGATACCCTTCAAGGGACACTATATCTACATACGAGATATCGACGAAAGGTCGAAACCCATCATGGTGAGAGACTACCCTAAAGCTGGACAGGGCGAGGATGGCGATTGGCCTCAATTCCATAGTGTGGCCGTCGGAAAATGCCCTTTCGTTCCAGATGTGGATTTAGCAACCCGGCGGGAACTTCAAAGGGAAAGAGCCCGCGAAGATGAGTCGCGCGCAAGTGCCAAAGCAGATACGCAACCAGCCCCTCGCACGCGTGCCGCCACCAGTCGACAGGATGCTGAGGTGCAGTCGGCCAAATTTCAAGTCCCCCAAAGGCGTCCTCTGCAAGAGGTCAGAGATCGAGTGAACATCACTGCGACTGAAGTAATAAAACCGACCATGGAAGCGTCTTGTCCACGCCCTCCAATTGCAGGAACAAAAGTTATAAGTCCATCAAAGGCTGCAAGGGATGCAGCTCATCCCACCCCAAAATTGTTTGGTGGTGAACCTGCCGCTTCTGGCATGCAGCCCTCGAACATTACTTCCGCCATCCAATCTCAGATGATTTCGTCAACTGCCGCTCAGCCTGGTGCGAAAGCGGGCACAAGCAAAGAGGTGCATGGCTTAAAACGAAAGGTGCTCGAAAAAAATAGTGCTCCAGCTCTCAACCAGATCCAAACGAGGCAAAAATCTTTGGATCCTTCCGGCAATGGGCGTGCCGAGAGGACAATTCCTCCGTACAGATGGACTAGGAATCAGACTCAGCGACCGATGACCCACATTGACGAAGAGTCGACGCAGTCTGAAGAGGATGAGGACGTATGGCTGGCTCAACAGCAGCAGGAAAAGAAGATGTTGAAAAAGGCTTCCGAAAAGAAGGAACCTAAGCCTGGCTACTGCGAGAATTGTCGGGAAAAATATGATGACTTCGATGATGTGAGTTGCCCGTGTTGTCTAACTTTTACTTGGCTAATGGTATAACATAGCATATTGTAGGACGCAAACATCGCAAGTTCGCTCTCACTGCAGACAATTGGAAAGACCTGGACAAATTACTTGTCCACCTAGGGAGGCAGCTCAAACAACCAGACTTCCAAGGCTCTTGATGAAGATTACGGCCGTCTCTGCTTCGTCTGTTTCTTAGATGTCGCAAACTTTTGCATATTTCTCAATTGGGTCTCTCGGAGGGTCGAGCGACTGACATTCCTTTACGTTTTGGGCTTCATGGCAGGGCGTCTGACAAGGTTGCTTGACGTGCTTTCAATACCATTCTGCATTGCGGTGTTCATAGCATCTGCATCAAGGAGAGCGTACTTATGTGAATTGTATATACTTGACCCGCATTTCGGTGGCGCTTTTCAGCAGCATGTACAAGAAGAACACGTAGATGATCAAAGACATTGTCAATCCCTCAAACGTACTTACCACAATCGAATACATCGGCCTCAGTGGAGACATCGAAATTCCGAAAAAGCGTTGGAATGACTGAAAAGCATGCATATCGCAAGCTCTGGTCTATTATTAGCATTAGTAAATTCAGCCTTGTCCCAATCTCGCATGATAGAGATCTCGAATCACCCCTCCATTTCCTTACCAACCAAACTTCCCAAAATGTCCACCTCACCAACCCCCTCCCCAT
>JASZXT010000380.1:0-25496 GCA_035521555.1 Lecanoromycetidae sp. Uapishka_2
GATGGGAAGTGAGTTGGTGGGTTGGAGGTATTGGTGTTGTTGGAAGGTTTTGAATGCACTGTACTCAAGTTAAACGTTGTGATTCTCATCAGAATTCAAAGCGGTCGAGTTGCCATGCTGGAGTTTTTTGTGTATTCCGCTCCCTGTTCTCGATCAATGTTTGTGTACCAGCCGACGATGCAATGGCCGATGCCAAGCTCTTGCCTAGATTCAGTAAGAATGTCCTCGACTGACAGAAAGCACTCCAACATCCTCGATTATCTATCCTTCAGCAACCCCATCATGAGATTCTTGGTCTTTGGGATTTAGTCCAGGAATTGGTTCGCGCGCGCGAACACCTAGATGAGGTACTTAAGTCACGAATTCTGTGTAACATGATCGTAGCTTTCATCGTGATTGCATAGTATCGGCCGTGTGTGAGAAGTATAAGGATATCAAGAGCCGAGGTAAAACAATCTGTGTTTCTTTCCCATTAGAGCATGGTACTCATAGACGAGGAAGATAAGCTCGCATAAGAAAATCGATATTCGTGAACTTCGCCATGACCAATCCCAGTCTTATCAATCATACAAAAGGGTCTTTGTCTACGTGTCAAACACGAGGTAAGACTACCACATCACCTTTGCGCCAGAACAGCACTCCTAATATCATCCAACTCTCTCCTGAACCAGAAAAGCTTGCCCGTCAACTCCGGAATATCAACATATTCAACCGTTGCACCAGGCACTGGCTCCTCGACCCGTTGTTTCACAACAATGCAACTCCCCTTAATGTCAGATCGGTACCACACAGAATACCGTCCCCGCCACATTCTAGACTCGCCAGTAAAGACCATGTCGTCTTTAAGCTCCCAGACCAGCATGCGAAATGACACGCCGATGTTCTCGGGTCGAGTTGGCTCAGCGAGCGTGGGTACGGGATAGTGAACTTGGTCTTGAGTGTGGTAGAGGGCGCGGTGGGTGCCTCGTATGATGTCGTAGTCGATCTCGCCATGGAGGTACACTTGGAGGGCTTGGTATTTGAAGACTTTGCGAGTGTCTGGTTGAGGAGATGAGGTCTGAGGCTTGCTGGAGTTGGACTTGGTTTGTGAGGAAAGTCCAAAAGGCATTGTAGTCGTGTAAGGTAGATGTGCTTAGGGATTCGAAATTCGTCGATTGCGATTTAATAGTTTTTCGACTTAGTGGATGGAAATTGACGAGTAGTAGTAGATCCCGACAGACTTATATGGTTGTATTGAGAAGAATGTATTGTTCAGAAACCAATACAGAGTAAAAGTGTCAAAGAGTCCTTTGTACCCCCTTTGAGAACAAGGCAAAATCTTTCAAGTGTCGTGAAAAGAACGGAAGCGTGGTTGAGGAACAACAGTCTGGATACTTTGTTTTCCAGAAAAAGATAATGGGAAGTGTGTACTAGATAGCAAGAAAATGGGGCAGAAGAAGTGGACAGAATGAAATATGTTTGGTGGGGAACGCTCGGCAGAGTACTGGCGGGGTACACCTGAGTCTAACAGTGTTCCCTCTATTCACTTCTTTTGCCACATTCTCTTACGAGAATTAGTCATTTTTGTGCGAGGAATGCTGACAATGCCTTTGTTGATGTCACTTGATCACTCCATGTGTTTGTGTACACGTCCGACCGCGAGAGACGCAAAATTGAGTGCAACGCCCAGCACGACTAGTCAGGCAAACAGTTCAACGTACTTCCCTCTAAATCTCATTTCCCTCCACTTGCAGTACTTATTATGCTAGCAATTTGATTAGCAGCTTTCTTAACCAGCTTAGCCATTGCTCACCTAAGCGATAGTAAGCTCTCCAGCCTCCTCACACTACTCGTTCGGTGATTTGGACCTAGATGCGCGGGTTTAAGCTTGAAAGGCTCGTTCAAACTTTCAGCTCAAGCTTCAATATTTTCGGAACCCGAGCTGAGTGAAGATGCTGTGCCTGATAAGCGACTATCTTGTTTATCTGAATGCCATATTAGAGGCCTCTTCCCATGCTCTTCATCTTCAGACTCTGCGTGAAGTTGGACGGACGACAGTCCGTATCGTCAGTCTTCAGTGCGAAGTCGTTGATCATTGGCTTGGGCCTGGACAAGCAAGCAAACAATGGCTGATTTTATGTTGACTGGCTCGAGATCGGACGACGTAATGTACTTACGTACTGACGAAGATATCTGACTAATGACCCTCGTTGCCGACTTTGCTCTCTATTTCGACCTTTGTAATTATATGGCATTCGAGGATTGCTGCTGTTGATTGTTTCCAATGTACCATGTATCAACAGATTTACACCTCGTAAGTAAGTGTCCTGGAAAGTAACACTATATTCAAAGAAAGCAGGAATGTATTGGCGGATCCTGACAACTATACTCCTCGTGAAGTATCGATTGCTCGCTTGGAGGAAATACTATTGAGAGCAAGAGCGCTGTTGCTGACAAGGAAACCCTCGACATACACGCGAAATCCTTTGCTCGCATCACCTATAAAACTCTGACCGCCTCGAGGGCTCGAGACTGGTACGACACATTTAGAGATTATATTGTTCGCTGTAAGCGCCACATCAAAAAGCGAGAGGAATTGCCAAGCACCCATGCGGGCGCTCACAGACACCTCGCATTGGTTGTGCACCCATGTCGATGATACGTATCCACCAGTAGAGTCTTCATGTCTGTTGTAAAAGAATATTCGTGGCCGAAAGACCCCTTCTTCTCGGAGAATCATTTCGTTGAGAATGTACCCACAGTCCTCGGGAACGAGAAGCATCACGTTGGGATTAAGATAACAATTGACAGGGTGGGACGGGAAAAGGGTCGGTGTTGCTGTCAGGGATTCCTGCGTGGTGGTGACATTAAAAGATGTAACGGTAGAGGCGGCAGGGTTAGAGGAAGATAGGAACGCTAGGGCTAAGAGAGAGCGATGAGCTAAAAGAAGACAGAGAGTGATTGGCGAATTTTGCATTCTTAGCGAAAAAGAAGTTTAACCAGTAGATCGACGGGCAGAAATAAAGATCTCAGATCCCTCTGCTGCATAGAATGAGTTTCGTGCTAGGGCGGGCGTCAACGAGGTTTATGTATCATGATGCGCTCGCATGTATCCCTAGCAGCGCATATACAGTATCCGACTTTGCGTTTCAATTGAGGTTGGATTTGTTTTAGAATCTAGTGGCGGTCCATGCTCCAGGTAGTCGTATGGGTAGACTCTTTTCGTACAGACCTGTCACAGCAGACGGCGGGGGCCACAGATCCTGGCCTTGATTTCAAGCAGTCATTTGCGATACTCCTTCGTTTCTCAGACCATTCAAAGCGTGTGCTTGTTGGCGGACACCCCTACAGCACGTAGATCACGAGAACTGGTAAACGGGGTGGAAACAGTGAAGTGCCCACAAGCCATATTCTTCACAATTGATACATCATATTTTGGTCCCTTTTGGCAGGTATAGTACCAAGACTTGCCCTGTATCTACCTGTTTGATGAGCTCTGAGTTTGACTCTGGGTTTGACTCTGGGTTCGACGGTGTCCGACGGAGATTTCGTGAAGATCAAGAGCTGCAATTCAAAGAAAAGGATTGTGCGAGATCATGGTGGCCAGGCTCAAAGTGAAAGAGAAGCCCATGAGAAATGATTACTGGAAATTTTCGATCAAGATGCCAACCTCAGCCCTGTGATGGAACTATGTCCCGATGTAGAAAGGCGTGTGATAAAAATAGAGCGTCGAATTGTCGACGCGTAGCTCGATCCCACTCCAGTATCTTTTGCGCGCGATAATGTTTTTGGACTCTTTGCTAGCGACAGACAGCAGAGTAGGCTAATTCGTTGGACAGCTACGAGTGTCATCTCTACGTTCCATGAACACCACTCAAGCATGAACGAGAGACTGTATCTATCTTTTAAAAGACTCTACTTCTGCCCACGATGATTCAAGTGCTCCTGTTCACTAAGTCCTGGAGCGCCTCCTACCGCACAGGCTATGTTCAATAATCAATGGTCAAAATCGAGAGAAAGCATGGATTGGAGCGAAGGATATGTGGCACAGAAGGATTAGGAATCGTGCTAAGCCATAAGTAATCATTTCATCCAACTAGCTGTAGGTCGACTGAAGATATCGTTTCCATTGCAATCATCTTGTGTTGAACGAGACTCGCTCTTGAGATGATGTTGTTCGCGTCAATCCTTCCAAAAGGAGTCCTATAATATGACTCGTTCCTCCAGTGTACTCAAGCCGGCGCCATAGCAGATGCTCCTTGTAAGCACTAGAGGCTGATGTGGCACATTTATCACAATCTATGTTTCCTCCTCTGTTCAATGGCAAGATCAACAAGCCATCTCTACAGTGGTGAGCAATTGATTGGCCCTGACTTTGGAATGCGTTTGTCATCTGCTTATGGTGAACATGCTTCCTTCATTGCCATTCGGACCTAGATGCGGCCCCTTGGGTTGCCAACTGATGCGGCGCCCACATTTCGGAGATTTATGTCTCCGCAATCCCCAGATCTTTTAAATCTCGTCAGCTTGAGCCTTCCGTGCGCGTCATCCTTTGGTGCAATGTTTCTCGAAGTAGAGGAGGAAAAGAGAGCACAAGCCCTTTTTATGGTAGAAACCTTCTAAAATGACAGAACTACCAACAGTGCGCCCTCCATTGGGGGTCATCGCAAATTTCGAGAACCCTTACTCGTTGCAAAGGTACGACATCCTGTGCCAAACTCTCTCTTTTACCACGACTACTATACTTCTCTGTGTCCGGCTGTACACCAAGGTGCGAGTACTACGGCACCCGGGATGGGACGACTGTGAGTCGTTCTCCACTTCACTAGCTCCATTGCTAACAATGCTCGGTAGACGTTTCTTGCGCAGCATGGGTCAGCTTGAACCATCGTATGAGATATCAGGCATGTTGAGTGCTAAACCGTCTGACTAGGTGGGCTTGACGGCGTACATGATCCTTAATCTTGAAGAAGATAGACATGGTAACGGGCGTCACATATGGGACGTCAGAGGTAGCGAAGTCATTGAATATGCGAAGGTAAATTGATCCAGCTTAAACTAAGATGCCGAGCAGAGTCTAACAAGAGACTGTCCCTCCATAGCTTGCGATCGTCTCTCAGATCATCTACAGCCCTATCATCTTCCTCACAAAGCTCTCAATACTGCTGCTCTACCTGCGAGTCTTTGCTCCAAAGCGTACAATCTACGTCTGTATACACCTTCTTCTCTGGGCAAATTGCATCTTCTACACTGTCGGGTTCTTTGTCGAGATTTTCCAGTGCACGCCAAGGGACAAAGTGTGGGACCAGACATTAAGGGGCTCCTGTATCAATCAGGAAGCTGCTGAAATTGCATCTGCTGCCATCAATACGTTCTCCGATTTTGCCATTCTGATCCTACCAATAGCTACCGTTTGGGGCCTCAACATGCCGACAAAGAAGAAGGTGGGCATCTTGGCTATCTTTGGTGCGGGACTCTTGTAGGCGACCCTAATCCTGAGTTGAAATAAGCAATTGGACTGACATATGACAGTGGCTGCATTGCAAGCATCATTCGTATGGTCATCATCGTTCGGAACAAACACGTCATTGATGAGACCTGGGACTGGTATTCTCTCAATCTCTGGACGTTAGTACTCTTTACTCGCATAGTCTTTGTGTTGTAGCTCACTTCTACACAGAACTGCCGAAATTGCATGTGGGATCATCTGTGGCTGTTTGCCAGCTGTGCCGGCTTTCGTGAACCACATTGAAGCCCAAATGAGATCGAAAGCATCGTTGCCCTTGACGAAATCTTACCAGCGGGAAGTTTCATTCCCTTCAGCAAGGAATCCGCGGAAGGCAAGTCCATGGCAAGAGTTGGATGATGTGGAAGAGGGTTCGGATGATGGCCAATCAACGCTGAAGGAGCTACCTGCACTCGACCAGGGTAAACAACATGCTGCTTCTGAGATACGTCGACAGCAGGACTTTGAGGTCGCTTTTCCCGAGCTTGTGCGACCTTCGTCTCCACATGCCGATATTCTTCATTGAGATGAGACCGATCCAAATTGCGTCATTTGCGATATTTTAGCTAGCTCGGGGACGAATGTACTACCATAATGTCGATGTGTATTTCAAGTATGCCTTAGATTGAATATGTATAACGTTTCGCTCTCGTTCTGATCATTGACCGTGCTTTTACTTGACCGAAGAGATACCAAGCGCTTGTCTACACTTGCCATTGTGTGATGGTCAACTCCAATCATGAGTCAGGAGCAGCGAAACTGTGCAGCATCACCCCATCTAGACCGACCAATGACATCACTTCTATTTGATTACGTAATGTCAGACAGTTGAGTCAAGATTTCCCGCTTCGCAATCCCTCCCACGTCCTGAGGTATGGTGCTTCATCCACTCATCATAAGGATCCTGCTCACTGAATCTCAAAATGCAATTAGTTGACCTTCCAGTCGAGCTCCTCGCGCTGCTACCAGCATTTCTGCACAACATCGAGGACTTCATCAATGCCTCTTCCTCTTGTAAGACCCTTCGCAACGCGTGCGGCTTAACATCTTCGAAAACAATCCTAAGACTCGCCGCTGCATCTTCACGAGTCTACTTCCGTCCAGATCCTTATTTCCTGATTGCTGCAACGGCACGCCAAGTTAGTGACTGGGCACTACTCAATACCGAGAACACGGAAACTCTACGCCAAGCCTTCCGAGCTGGTCTCGACTCATTGTTTGAGCTTTGCATTGCCAAAGGCAGATTGACCATGGAGGATATCCGCGGCCTGCATGCAAGCCGGTTCTCTACCTTCAACCCAATCATTGACATGATCGACAAGTGTGCCGGAGAACAGTGGTACTCTACGCCAAACTTCTGGGATGGCGGTGTCTCAGATGCAGAGACAATTGGGTACGATCCGCCACGATCACTCTTCCAGATTGCAATTTATGGCGAGCTCTTTTCTACGAGCATGCTTGCAGCCATCTCTCCTTCGTCGGCGCTACCAAGATTTGACCTGCAAATTCGCCTGGAGTTTATCAAGTACTGCATCCCTGACTGGATGTGTCATGGAGCCTACCAAGGCTTCACTGTAGAAGACATAGGCCCATATGCACCTGGAGGCCATCGCGAAATGGACGATAACCAACTACGCCTCAATCATATCCTGCACTGCCGCACATGGCGCGAGGCATGGGAGAAGGTGAGGTTGCAGGTGGGGCCAGACTTTGAGGTCGAGTGGAAGCAGCAGATTTGGGAGTCCGCAGTCCAGTTGACTGGGCTCAAAGGTCTGGAGTTGTTGAGACCAATGCGCGTGGAGGAACGGAAAGAGAGGCTTATTGGGATCTACAGGAGTATTGAAAGGCTTGAATCGAAAGATCAGCCAGGTTCGCATAAGTATGGGGTGCGCGAACATGTTGCATTTGACTTTCCGTCCATGGCTCATGAGGTTTGGGTTTGTTGTGCGGGGTGCTGGGGCCCTTGGTGACACCTAGGTACTCGGCGAATCCAGACACTTTGAGGATGGCGAAGTTTATCAACGCGGACAGCAGGAATCGTGGCAAACAAGCCATATTATAGCGAAGTTGTTGATGAAGCAACACGATCACTTGGTATTCATCAATCGCAAGCAACTTACTAAGGTCATTGCATCCACCATTCCGAATTGAATGAAGCCTATTCCCTGTGGGCTTGTTGATAACCGATCACAAGCCTTCACCCATCCATCCCACGCCAGCATGGATGGCGGACGACTTTTCCATCTGCTTTCAGAGAGATATTGTGCAGCAATGGATTGCATGACATGTGTACTACCACGAACTTCGAATTGCTAACTTCAAGTCCTCCTACCTCTCGCAGCAGTCGGTATGAACCTACTCTATCTCCGAGTACAATTCATATGGAGAACGGTAAAACTAAAGTAACGAGGGCTATACTTTCGCAACTTTAGAATTATTACCAGTCCATCCCATCCCATCCCCTCCTTAGCCTGCGAAGGACCTGGTGCCAATAATGTAATTGACGCAGAGAGCTCAGGTATCTTCTACTAATCGATGTCGTTGGCATCGTCTGTGTGATAATTTCCCTGTACCGAGTCCCAGTCAACGGTACTAATCCGGTTGGCCTCTTATCGAGCCCGAAAGAGTTCCATCAGCGAAAAAGTGAAGAAGGTGCAAGATGAAGAGTGGATCAAGCCACCGGGTATACGAGAAAACAATCACGAACAATTACTATCTCTCCGGCGAAAAAATTGGGGAAAAAGTCTAGTGTGCTTGGTTTTGTCCTACTACCAGTCCTCATCCGCCGTAGTGACCTAGGCTGACACCGAAGTTAAAGCTTATTATAGGACGAGTCATTACTAATACAGTTACTTTAGAGTAAATTATCGAGTGGTCGCGTGCTCTAATACTATAGCTGTGCTTACGCGATTGCAGAGCGGTTAGAGAGAGAAAGTCGAGCGCACGGCTACAAGCAATGCGCCAGTAGATCCAGGCGGGTATCATTCGCCAAGTCAAGAGGTATTTAAACCCTCTTTACCATGCTCGCAGTCCAGGCAATCATTTAGAAGACGGTAGAAAATTCTACGGTCATTTCAAAGCAGATTGAACACTCTCTACTTTCGTGAATGCGAAGAGTTCTAGATTCACTACTGCTTCAGTCTTTTATCAAAATGCTTATTACTCACCTGGCTCTTCTCGTCGCCCGTATCTTCTTCATATGCAGCAGCGCCTGTTCTGCAACTCCTCTCTTCGCTATCAACGCTATACCTCGATCCATACCAGCCACAGACCTTTCTCTCAACGACCCTTCGCCAAACGACCTCGGGGACTCTCCCGAGCCCACCTGTACTCCGCCCAGCGACGCTCCAACCTCCTTCAACAACGACCTGGGCACCTTTTCCAGCGAGTGCATAGCCACGGCCAACTATTTCTTCAACATGCCCATTATCTCTCAAGTCGCCTGGCACTGGAAACGACACGTGCCTGGGCAGCCTCCCCAACCGGGCTATAACTTCCTCCCTTTGGTCGCGGCTCCGACAGGTTGCAAGATAAAGTTGGATGTACTGGATGATCCTGATGCCGAGGACCAATTCGCGTTGAAGGATATCGCGGTCGATTTCAGGCGACTGTTTACGAAATGCGTGAGACCGAATCCGACAGCGCTGGCGGCGGGATTTGTGCCTGTGGGGCCGAGGAGGGTGTTGAAGTTGTCAATTGAGCCGACGCCTATGGGTGCGTCATTGGTGGAGGGGGAGGGGGTTTGGAATGGGACGGGCTTGATGAATGTTACGTCATTGATGTGATTGGTTTGGGCCCATTGACGGGTAGGATTTGAAAGGGGCATTTTATTTGATGATGGCGTCCGGTGTGTCGTTGAGGCCTTTGGGCCACGGGAATCCGTATGTGGGTTCCTAAATGGCTAGGCTCACGTGTCTCATCAGAGCAAGATTTGGTAGGAAGGGTGACTCCTGTATGCTTGGAGAAGAGCCGTCGCTGAGGTTGTCGAGAGCGAAGGTGCTGATGGAATGATGGAATTTCTTGCTGGCGTAGAAGATTGGTTTGGCTTCTTTGTGGATGGCATGGGAGACATGGAGGAGGGATGTGTTGAATAGGTATGAGTTTTCAGTGAGGAGGTCTAGGAATTCGAGGTCTGGGATTCCGAGGTCTCGGAGTTCGAGGCCTAGGAGTTCGAGGCCTGGTAATTCGAGGTCGGTGGCTATTTCAAGGTTGTTGTACTTTGGTAATAGTAACATTTCAGCTTTGGAGCGGAGGAAGGGTTCGTCTTTGTGGACTGGAAGACGTGTAAAAATGTGATCGATATCTCAAACAAAGGTTGGAAGCAATGTAAAAAATCCTGCGCAAGTCAGGTGCCGATTGGTCAGGTACGCGTTATGGAGTAAAGGAGTGATCATCTGTTGGGTTCTCCAATGTGTCAAGAGTGTTTTTGGGACACCAGATAATTAAATCAAATTTGCTACGAATTCATAAGGTTTTATCTACAAGGCAATACTGGGGACTAGTAATGGAAGTACAAGTCAGATAGGCTGAAGCTTTCAGCATTGCAACTAACGTACGATTCATGTATACTGATAGATGATCGTCGATATCTTGGATGATGCCGTTCCCTGTTCGACATGCAATCTCGAAGAAGAAAGATTTTTACATTGATGGCGTCTATCTAGGAGGTAGAGCATTTGCACCATGGATAAAGAATAGAACAGTACCAGCTATCAGAATCTGACGAAATCTGGCAAGCAATAAAGTATTTGTTGATGAGAACGTAGAAGAGTAATGTTTGACACATGTGGTCAGTATACTGTGTAATCGGTGGGTTACTGCTTTTCATGGTGCAGGATTATGCTTATGAACCTCATGAGTTTACAAACATACAAAGGGTTGTGGAGAAGCTGTCTCAATCTTTTAGTCAGGAATAAAATGAGAAGCCCAAGGAAGATCATTTACTGTGCATGTTTCTGAGGTGGAGTTTATGGCAGAAGGCATGCAATTGGCTATTTCATTTTGACTCTGCCTTGTTCTCGTTCCTCTCTCTTTCTCGGTTCACCCAAGATCTGGAAATTGAAAATTCATCCTAGGCTTTGTTTGTTGAGAGTATTCGTGGCCTGAGTCAACACATCCATCAATGCCATCTTGGTGATCCCCAAGGCTCCGATATCCTAAATCAGCAGCCTGCCCTCTTGCTGTCTCCTCTCGACAAACGCCACATCTCATATACGTAAGAATATTCTGCGTCGCTCGACCTTGCATATTTGAGGAACATTCCTTGAGACCGCGACTTGTTGGAAATGTGAGGCCAGTTGTCGGAGCTCGGGCTCGGCTGTGATATCTGCCATTCTATTTTGGGTGCAATTGTGAAGCCAAAGTCGTCCAACGGTAGTGTGTCATCGCCCCCAATGATTCTTAAATTCTTTGATTGAAGGGCAAGGCTGCGGATTACTAAGGCTGTGGAGCTTCGGCTGAGTTGCTCAATGTCTTCATCAGTGGCCACTGGTCCGTGGTTCCACGTAACAAAATGTAGCCTCAGATCTCTTAGCAGAGGGGCCTCAGTTCTGACAAGGTGGAGATGACTCGCTAGGATGATTTTGGTCATCGGCTTGTAAGTTGGCCCATAGACTCCGTTGATCGATTCGTCAATGTCAAGGCTGATGTACCTCATGAGGTGTAGGTATTTTGCAAACGCTTCGTTCCGATGGAACAGTGGCCACACAGATTGATCGTCGACGCAGGGTATAAAATAGTGAAAGTTGTTACTCCCGAAGAAGGTCGGTAGTGCTTCGTTACGGATTCGATGGCATAGTTGGAGGATCGCAGTATCGCAAAGCTTGAATCCGCTGTCATTTGGGGCGTACCTTCCAACCGCTAACATCTCCTCATTGCAACGCAGTGTGGTCTGTTCATCGCTAATAAGACAAATTTCGTATATTATCAGCCTGATGTCTAAGAGAAGGCGTAGGAAGTCGAAGACTTGTGATGCTTCCTGTAGTTGACAAGTGGCCGGCATACTTGTGTCTAAAGTATGATGACTATGGCTCTATGGCTCTGGTGGTAAGGGATCTGGATTCAGAAGGGAAGTGCGGGGGTAAGAGGAAGCGAGGAAGTGGGAGCGGAGATCTAAATACCGTAGTCTAGTATCACTCATAATATCACTTTATACGTGTATGTGCTACGAGAATCTGCTACAGAGAATAGTTACCAGAACTTTGTGTCAGAGGCGTTTGAATGTGACACACAGAGATAATCAGCTAAGACCCCGAGGCAAGGCCAATGAACAGGGCAGTACGAGACCATTACGTACAGTAGCCAAAGTAAGTGGACATGGTTAACCCGGTTGTTGAGCGAAATCTTGATTTTTGGAACATGACTTTACTAAAGGCAGTCCCTTAGTATCCTATTTCACCTTCATACTTGATCTCGACCCCAGCGGCTGTACAAAGTCTAGCAAGCCCGTTCCTGAAAGGACCAGAACCCTCGAAAACGATCATCTTCAAGCTTGGGAGATTTTCATCTTTCTTCTCTATCAAGCCATCAAGCATAGCTTTAGCGTCCTCTGCTGGTAGCTCTCCCCTTAATGTCAGTATCTTTGTTGATTTGGGAAGCACATCAGTCAAACGCTGCATTTCGACAACAACATGCGGTCCGTGCTTTACGTATGTCTCCAGCTCTTCCCCTTCCAACCCGAGAGTTTGTCGTGCATAAGACTCCGCTTGCTGGTGAAATTCGTCATCCTTGGTCTCGTTTTCGGAGTCTGTTTCATGGTATAGCATCATAGCTTCCAGTCTAATTTGCTGCAACGTCTCAAAGTCTCGCAAACTACCGATGAATGGTTCTCCCTTAACGAAATCAATTATTCCGAGTTCGTTTCGTCCAGTGAGCTCCAGATGCACCAGACTGTGACTAGCGTATTTCTTCAAAGCGGCAACAATCTCCCGCGGATACCATGCTGGTTCCTCCACTGGATCGTCATAGTTGTTCCAGTAGTCGTAAACAAATCTCGAGAGAGTGTTGGTACTAGAAATAACATCTGCAAAGCGTTCGCCAGAGATGCAGCTTCGCCGGAACTCAATGTTTGTAAGCGATGAGCCATCCTCGGGGCCACTGCCTAAACCGTGAACCATAGTGCCCTTGATCCGCAGCAGCGAAGGTAGAACCATGAAGTCTTCGCACATCTGGAAGTCAGCTCCGAGGCTCTCTTTTTCACCATACAATCGCATTTCTCGTAGATTACTGAAAGTATTGATATGAGGGAGATTACGGGCCGAGGCTGCTGAGAGTAAGTCCTCTATCGTCGCCAAAAATACGGAATCCTCAGCTGTGCTCGCTCGACTGATGATATGTAAAGACTGTAAGGCAGGAAGCATCGTGATGAGCAAACTAGCAGCCAAGTCCGCGTCGCCATCCGCAATATTATCGCGCCAGTTCTGGGCTTGCTGTAGACTGTTGTGACCTTTGCGTTGTAGCTGTGGTGGATATAGCAAGCTTTGGACCTCCGCCGTCTTAGCAAGTAATTGGTCGCCAAGCTCGTCCACGATGTCATCTATATCGCTTTCGTCAAGCTCAGCTTCCTCAGAGTCGGCATAGAGGAAAGGATCAACTAGGTTCACTGCCCCAACAACCAGGGTTTTGACGTAATGGATGGCATCGGTATTAGATATCAGATCATGGATGACTTGTAAAGGATGTAGGCCTCGAAGTTTTGGTTCGTCACCCAAGAGATGACTATCGATCTATGGGTATCCAAGTCAGCACTTTTTCTTGACCATGTTTGGCAGGACCAATAAGACAGCCATATCTTTGAAAAGATAAAAATTGCGAGCAAGGCTACTTACATGGCCAATCGCAAAAGTAGAATAGTGTTCTTTACGCTCACGTAGCAATCTCAGTTGCCTCCGAGAAGCAAGCCAATAGAGACGTCTGTTGCACGAGGCGAGTGACTCGAGATCTTCGAAAGGTACAGCTTCTTCGATGAGATATAGCAGGGTATCATCTGGAAGTTCCACTAGCGTCTTCATGGTAGTCTTCGAGGCGTTAAAAAAGCAAGACCTCCTGATAGAGTATGCCGGTGAATCCTTCCTCGCAGTAGCCCGGAGCCGGGGAGCGGTGAAAGGAGGTAGAAGAGGTGATCAAGAGAAAGGCAAGTATTTAAGGTCTCCGGTATTTAACTCTCTTTCACAATTCAAGAACTCAGTGACGTAGATAAGTGGCCCGGTAAGAAAAATAATCTGTAGTTTAAGAAATCTCAGTCGGACAAAGTCAAAGTGTTATAGGAAGACGTAATCAAAACACCTAGCAGGAACGCGTGACTAAATTCACATTGGTCTCCTAAGGCTTACGCCAAGACATAACAAACTGCCAATTGCCAATAATAACCACGAACTACAGCTTTGCCCTATCATTTCAGGACTTTGTCAGAACTTTGATATATCTTGAAAGTTGTTGCTATACAATCATGTTTCCGTCTCAATTATGATTCAAACTATGGCGTTCAGAGGATCCGTATGCAAGTCTGTTTACCCAGGTACTTGAACAAAAAATGCTGATCGTTCGCTCACTAAACCCCAGACAGGAAACCTTGCTGCTCAGCTATTCCCCTCAGAACATCCTCTTCCCTTGCCGGAATGCATCCAGTCCTGGACATGGTACCTCAAAAAGCATTCAATCGTCAAATTCTCCTCCACAGTGCTACTGCCATCTTCTATCTTTTCAATGGCATCCCACACATGAGGTGGAGGATTGCTCTCTCCGAGCAGCAACTCAAACTTGGGAGGGGGCTTGTCCTCATAGCGATATATCCCTTGCTGATGGGGGTGATCCACAGGGCAATCAGGCTGAGTACAAAGGGGCTGAGAAGAAGCTGGAGTGCTGCAGATATCTCCGTTGATGTTCATTCTCGAAAAGCAGGCCGTTATTTGTGTTTTGTCTGTGTTTTGGTTCAGAGAAAGCTCCGAGAAGGAAGTCAGCAAGCTGGGCATACTCACCGGAGAGATCTAGGTTTTGAATGCAATCTTTTGTGTTGATCGGTCAGGCATCTGTGGCCAATGCTCTTTGTGAAATGTCTGAGGTCACACAATGAAATCCCTGATTGTTGAAAGACACAAAGATGCACCTTCCCGTACACACTCCACGCCATTTGCATAGAATAGAGGACATGTTTTGGGATTGCACTTGCGCTAGCTTGCGCACCAAGTATGGGGCTATGACTCACGGAGGTAGTGAATGAACTTTTTTGCTTGGAAAGCCTATTTATAGCTTTCAGGTCGCAGCATTAAAACAAAGACAAATGGTACAGAGCAAAATCATGCCATGATGATACCAGATAAATTAAACCATGTCATTCTTACATTGCCGAAACATGACTAACGAACACCGTTTTAGATAACGTAAGTATGCTCCCTTTAGGCCGCCAGCTCGTTTGGTATTACACTCTACCCAAACCCAAGCACAGCGTTATCTAATTAGCCGCGACTTTCTTCTTCTTCTTTGGCTGATTCTTATAGGCTGATCTGAGCTTACTTCTCATGGCACGCGCAGCCTCACTCATGGTCCCAACCTCGAACCGTGCAACGAACTCGTCGTCTACAAAGCCATGAAAGAACGCAAAAGGTATCACGTTATCCAGGTCTTTCATGCCGACTGCATTACCTTCACCTAGCACAAAGCAATCATCGTATGAAGTCCAGATATATGGAGGCGGATTGCTGGCGCCGAAGATCTTGACTTCGAGCCTGGGATTGGGTGTCTCCCTGTGGTAGTAGGGACCTTCAAAGTGTGTTATTCTTGACCTTCTATTGAGGGGACAGTCGGGATGGGAACAAATCTTCGCTCGGTTAGGAATACAGGGTGTGGGTTCCTTTCCGGAAGGATAGATATACTCTTTGACGGCTGATATCCGAGAACCTGATGTCTTAGTTGAGCGACCTTCCTTTGGAACTGGAGGAGGTGAAGTTTTGGATATCTCATCAGAATGCACTTCTTCTCGAGCTTCTCTCACGTGTGCACCTTTAGATTTTTGGGGCTCTGATGGTAGTGTTTCCCTGACCACCAGCTCTGGTAAAGTCACCGCTTGGGGAACAACATTCCGATTCCGAGTTTGCTCCCATGGATCGGGAACCTCGTGGGCGAGGCTACGCTCATACCTTTGTCGATGAACATTGGGAGGGTTTGGTTTACGAGGCTGAGCCGTAGCTCGAGGCGGCCCAGGCTGTCTTGGCAATCCTCTCTCCGAGTTGAGGGCATTGGAGTTTGAAAAAGGATGGCGCCTGTCTGAACCGTGATGGGGCGAAATCTGAACCCCAACGTCCGCTACTCTCCTTGTGTAACTCCCTACTCCAGTGCCTTTTGCTGCGTTCCTCATCAGAGTCAGAGAGTCCACCGGCCTGACATAAGGGTCTTCGGACTTTGGGATCGCGATCTTGTAATGCGAACCACGCTGCCTTTGACTTGCGACTGCAGCTTTCATACTGACACGTATGGTCAACGTTGGACCGGATACGTTCGTGTAAATCGGATGTCCTCGACCTCGTACGAAAAAGTCTGCTTTTATGGAGTAGTCGAGATAATGCATTGTGGATCCTCTTTGTTTAAGATGTACTTGATAATCTGTAGTCCACTTTTCGCCTTTGTTGTGCAGCCTTTGTCCTTGAAGAGGACGTCAAAAATTTCTTTTCAAGCCATTGTTATTCCTGATAGGCTTACATGCATCTGAGTATACCGAAAAAGGCTTTACTAAGTCCTGGCACATCTGCAAGCATATCTCAAGTTCAAATCGATACTCTTGAGCATGTCCACAGCATGGGACCAACTCATCACCCAAGTCTGTAGCCGACTTGGTCCTGACCTAGATTCATAACTTTATGGGCAAAGTCTCAATGAGCCAGCCAAGGCCAGTACCACCTACAATCATGGAAAATTAGAACGTACTACAGGAGAGACTGATATTGTGGATAGCATCAATGCACTGCAACGATTAGCAGATATGCAACTCCAGAGCTTCCAGTTCATTTGAGTAAGAGCGAGTCATCTATATGTAGAATGTCGTGGTTTGGCATTAAGCTCAGGTATCAGATACGAAGGAGGCCGAAACCATAACATAGCATCTGCAAGTCTATGAATTTGATATCGGGTCTTTCGTCAAGCAGTGCATAGTCTCGTAAAGAAAATACCCTAGCTCTCCTAGAACGAGTCCATTGCCTCACAGCGGCTCTGCTGTCTTATCAAGAGATCCTCGTCCACTCATGCCGCTTTGAAAGCAGTTGGGAAGCAAAATTCCTTGTTCCTCTTGGGCGCATGGGTCTCAGCGTGCACCTCCAAGACCTTCACATTCTTCTCGTCAATCATCTGAAAGCACTCACAGCACTAGTAGCAAAGAACACGGAGTCAGCAGCGCCTACGTACATGGCATAGAGTATCGCGGGAAGGTATTAGCGCTTGGAATTGATCATGATACATACTTTCAGCTTCTTCGCTTCTGCCTTGACTGGGTTTCCGTTGGGTTTCTTGGGAACGCGAGTACCAGCTTCATCAGCTTTCTTTTGCTCGCGGCGGGTCTATGATGATCGTTAAGCACAGTCAGGATCTCGCATACCGGGGCATACTGACACGATCTTTCTTCGAGATAGGCATTTTCGTGACTTGAAATGCACAGAGATAGGCGTTCTGATTCACTATGAGAGACTTTGATTTAAGGTCGACCTTTCAATAGTTGATCTAATTAATTTCATTGGTGTTGTGTCAATGAGCGCGACCAGCGGTCTGAGGCAAATTTCAGAATCTTCGTCGGCAAAACCTCGGGAAAGCGGACTCACGCTAATAGCGGGGTCCAATACATCTTTACTCAACTCATCCTCCATCCTTCCCATGTCTACTTCGTTGCCTTGATGCAGGTCTCAATTGGTAAAGTCGACTCAATATGATCCTTAGAGATAGCTAATTTCGCTCAGCAATATCTGTTCTGGTCAAGAGTCTGTCACTGAAGGTTCCTGATAGCTGGGAAATGACCATGCAGAAAAATCTCTAAAACACGGACCGTCTAGAAAGAGTGGTCAAAGCCAGCATGTCGACTCTCTGTTGGTAACTATCATGGAATTGGACACGATATCTTGATCATCGAAGAGATGCATACTGCCATGCACTAGAAGCTCTCAATCAATGATGCTCACGATATATACCTGAAATCTCTTGTCGATAGACTAATGTTCGATCACTAGCTTAGGCAATAGCCGCAAATACACCTTTGGCTCTCCATCTATCGTGCTTGGATTAAAAGCCTATATCAATAGCGTGAATCCTAGATGTCATCATCGAATATGAACAATCCTTCCGGTGAACACAAGGTATGTTCAGGCGCCAAGCTTACATAGTAATTGTATGACTCAGGCGAACCCGTGACCTAACATCCTTGATCATGTCTACAATCGCCATTTAGTATTTGACAGACCCTGAGCACTCTCCTGAAAATGAGGGGCAGCCTCATTTGGCAGTACGCGTACTGGACTTACCCGATTACGGGTTTACAAGAGCAAAATTGATCTCGCGTCAGGACTTCATAGAAATGCAGTGCCAATGAAAAAGTCCCAAAGCATCTATGTCTAGCAGTCAGACTCTCCTAGACAATGACGGTGATTTTCACGATCCTCCCACGATAATTCGCAAGAGACGGGGCTCAAGTAACTCAACGAGGCTTTACCTGTGCTATAATTACAGATCAAGCTTCGCTTTTGCAATTGGATGTTCATCATATCTCTAGTGTATAGTATATGCTTGTGCAGTTTCTAATCGTACGGATAGAGCTCCATGATAGAATTTCTGACGTATAGATCAATGAATACCTCTATTACCAATGTCTTGATGATGCCGAAAGAATGAGGCCGGAAAAGGAGTTTCGTCACACGGAGTAGGACAACAAACTTTCGGCTACCTGAGGGAGTCGATCCTCTTTGATAGACTATTTACTCAATTTGACAACAAAGTTCTTTGTATGTTGGAAGGGCTTGAACAATTACTGCTAACACAATGTACATTGTCAATTCTCGAATCTCATAAGTACTGTCCACGCTCTGGCCGACTCTTGCAACTTTGCATCATCCTCGTCCGCTCTAAAGATCTTGACGACGCTGAACAGAAGATTATAAGCCCATTGCGCTACCCAAACCCATTGCGCTACCCAATAGAATACCCAGTCACTCATCATGTCAGGTACTACCCGCCGACTATTCGGTGCACCAGAAAATGCTCTATCCATTTTCGACCAGTCTCAACGCGCGCCTGGATCAAGGGATGTCAAAGCGCTCTGCAACATGATTTGTGGTCACCTCGATCTTTGCTCTCGGACGTTGTCCATTTCCCAAGGAATTGCTGCAAAAGTGAAGGGTAACAACTTTTTTGACAGAGAGATGACTTTGACGATTGCTTCCTGTGCTACATACATGGCGTCACACTTTACTGGACAGCCGAGGACCATTAATGAGATATCTTACGTGTCTGGAATTAGCGGTAGGACTATTCTAGAAGCGTACGAAGGTGTCTATCCTGACCGCCATTTACTCTTCGAACCTTCATGGTATCTCGGTAATGGCGTACCTCCATGCGAACTGCCTTTACCTAATGAGGAGACGAGCCACTTGGACGAGACGCCTTGTGAAGAACACTTTGTGCGTAACGACGCGGCTTCCTACGAGATAGAGATGGATGACTCGGGCTCATTCGACCACAATCCTACCCTGTTCGGCCTATTTGATGATCTCCAGATGTCTGAAGTACCCGCCATCGATGTTGCATCAAATCACGATCCGAGTCAGTACGCCGACTCAGAGCTCTGGATGCCCAATGCACATCGGTATCTAAATTGCCTTGAGCGAGTTCCTCTCACAGACATCCCCGTTGACGATATATGCGGCATATGTCAAGCACCGTATGGAACTGGAGACTGTACCAATGTCGTGCGACTGACTCCTTGCGCTCACTTATTCGGGTTTGAATGCATCAAAACCTGGCTAAAGCAGCTGGAAGGCAATTCTACATGTCCACTTTGTCGCCAGTCCCTATTCGAGTCTGACGTTTCCGAGGAACAAGAAGATTTCTCAGAGGAAGAAGATGAACTCGAAGAACCCGACCTGAATCAGCTGCGGGCGCGGCTCGAAGCACTCAATTGGCGAGTGGTATTAAATGGCTTGACTGCAGAGAACATGATACTTATTCAATACCCCTTGTCACTAGGAACGCGGGACCTATCCTTATTCTCACTGGAAGTACTTGACATCTTCTACTTATTCGATGAACTCTGGGATGCAGCTCCAACAATTGGAGCTGCTGTCGAAATCGCTCCAGTGCTAGGAGCGCAGATGGGTCGATTATACTCTCATCTCAGAAGAATCATACCGAGCACTGATCTTCCAACTTTGTGGGGAGAATTTGGTCCATCCATATATTCACTACAAGATATGGATACTAGGGAGCTCTTCGAGAAAGACCTAGTCCGGATGTCAGATGCGGAGGCATACTGGGTAGAATTCCAGTGTCGACGTCATTCATTTCTACCTTGATGCGGAGAGAGGGTTTGAAGGTATTTGGAGGGACTGTGAGTTTTGCGAGCACATGCATGCATATAAAGTATTTGGTATAGCTTGATTGCAAGCCTATTATAATGAATGACCAACTTCGAACTCAAAGCTCCGTGAGATTTGGCTAATCAGAGGATAAATCACTAGTAAAAGGCGCATGTATAAATGGGAATCAAGACAGTCTCAGCATTAAATCTACGAGTGGTGATTTACCCACAAGCGCATTTCACCCCTCGTTACAACTTATCAAAGAGAGTGCTCAGTTTTAGATCGTAGAATAAATATTAATCGTACGAATAAACGGTAAGCTTCGAGCTGACGAGCTTGCGAGCAGAACCGGCCGTTATCAAACATTCTTCATGACTATTACAATTTCTTTAGCTTTTCGATCGCCTCGCCTCCAGTCCTTTCGATTGTTCACTTCATCTGATTGATCCATCCTTTTAATCAAAAGGTGCTGCAAACGCCCGACACTTGAGCCTGCGGTGGTCCAACATCTGCCTCGTAACCTCCTTGCACAGTCGTCTGACTGCCGTCGACTCCAGTGATGTCACAGAATCCAGGACCACCAAGGAAGATCTTGGAGACGCTCAGAGGGTTGGCTATAATAAATAGAGGTTAGGATCACAATGATGCTAAAAGTGCCGATATTTACGAGTATGAGAAATACAATACAACGGAGCTATGGGCTGCACTCTGGGTGTTCCATGTAAAAGACTTACTGATGGTGAAGCTCTGGAAATTCTCCTGCGACTCAAGCGTGACATCGATTTCATAGGACGGAGGGTTCTCGCCTGCACCGAAGAAGGTGAGTGAGAGAGTCGTGGTTTGACGAGCTTCGAGCTGCACAGGAGCAGGCGCAGCGACGCACAAGGTGGCGAAGAGGCCGACGATAGTGGGAAGCGTGAGGCTTTTCATGGTTGGTAATCAGAGGACAGGTTCGACTTGGTGCTAGATAAATTGTAGGTAGAGCAAGCTGATTTGGGAGTTCAAACGCTTGGAGATTTGGTTACAGACGACTGATCATGGTAAGAAAAAAGAGGTTCTGTGGAAGGCGAAAGCGCAATTATATATTCGCTCGTCAAGCTCACCGCCTCCACTCAGCACGGTTCTTTCTCACGGTCACGGCATTTTGTTTGACCTTCTTTCCGTCTCACCACACCCGGCGAAGAGCTTGGCGAAGATACATGCATCCCGCACATGTCTGGTCAGGCTGATGCGATGTAGAAAGGTTTGGGAAAGGGTGGCGAAGAATGGAAGTTCTGCAAGCTGCGTTCTAAAAGCAAGTGTCGTACCAAGCCTCGACCATGTCAGAATGCATGGTGGTTCTGACCGATCGCCATAGAATGATTTATTTGCGGCTTTTCTATCAGAGAAAAGCTTCTGAGACGGAACATGATCAGGCGAGCACAATTAAAGAGTACAGCTAATTGATTCACTGTCAAAACAGGCCGAGGTCAAAATTTGAGCATGAACTGGGATTTCGGAAGAGTCTACGGAGCAGAGGGATTCTTTATCGTCAGCAAGATGCACCTTGCGCTCGAGGTTGTCCAGTGAACGACCTGCTCGAATCACCAGCTGGACAACGGTGATTTTGACAACCTAAGAAGTATGTGCTGAGGTGGGAGCTAGATGTCTCCGAAATCCGTCTCACCTACATGAGGGATTTGGAACCAATGAGAATTGTCTTTGTTTGTCGGTACGATCATCTCAGTCATATTCTGTCTTTCGTATACAAAAATGATTATGTCGAGTACGTCAAAACGTGTAAAGCAACGAACAAGACCCGGATCGCGCTTCCAGCAAACCAGAGTCTCCCAACCCAGTGGAAGCGTAAATGGCATATTCTTGCAGGGAAGTAGACCCGATTCTAGCTATGATGTTAGCCAACATTTCCCACTTTAAGGCGTGTTCTTGCCATTCATTATCTTCCTTTGAGCACCCATTTGATTGAAGCAGCTGCATTGGAGACGGCTTACGCTCAGCTTCCATGGGTGACGATGGAGCTGGCGTCGTCTCATCGAGATCGATGTAAGCTTACATGTCAGCTTCAATGCAGCCGGCGAAAATGCGGGGAAGGATATCACGGGGCAATACCAATCGACGACAACGGAGACTGGAGTCATGATCACTGTTGACAGCGACCGGATGCATTGATGCGCCAAGTCCGAGATATCCCGAATCATCGAGGGCGACATGCACGAAGCATCGGAGAATACGGAAAGAGTAGCATGCACCATATTGCCCCTCGGACTAAGATGCTGGAAAGCTCCACTCTTGACTGCGAATATGAGCGCTCTCAAATTTCTAGTGTGCCGCCTGCTATCTTACACCTTTCCTTCTGAGTGATTCACCACATCTTGAAGCCTCAACAACTACCGCTGCAACAGTTTGCGCCGCTTAATACCCAACCTGCCCGACTCTTGAGATACTACAGTGGACATTCAATGTTGCTGCGGTCGATTCCAATTTCGGCGGCTGTCAAGTAATAAGGCACGGCATGGGCGTCTAATAATTTGATGTTGATTAGCAGCCGTGGCGGTGATAAGATATCATGAAAGTTGACAAGTGGAAGGCAACGTCTTCCACCATCAAAACTTGCTTTCCTGTGGTTTCAAAGAGCATGGCGCGAGTGAAGTACAGACATTGTTTGGGATGTTTCAGTATGAAGAGTTCCAGGCCAGTAGACCGACCGGGCGCGTCGGTCTTGGCACGCAGATCCCGCTGTAAACGCAAACACGCGTTCTGATTGGTTGTCGCTTTAGATTACATTCTCATCTCAAATCTTTTTCTATGTTGTGTCTCTTCTCCTTACAATAACATGGCGATATCTAGAGGCGCTGTCTCTTCAAGCCTCCCTACTTAGGCTCTGTTGGCTGTCACATCTCCCGAATGGATGAAGTAGGCTAAGTTTCACACTATAGGTTACACATACCGTATCTTAGAAGAGAGGCTGAAGATGCCATCGTTTGTTCAGGATGCTCGAATCTGCAACCGCTTCAGGTAGAAGGCTGGTACAGGTATCTGTGGCTCCTAGCTCTTCATGAGCTCATACCTGACTTTTGTTTGGTACAACCTAGGACCAATCGGTGGCGCATCATGAAGTACTATATTATATTCAAATCGTGACAATTCCTTTCTTCCTTTCTCTACTTCATTCAACCTCGCGCATTTACAATCGACGATTAACGACTATTGCATTCTTCGAAGGCTGGTACCTTCATTTTATTTCTTCCCCACTTTCATTGTCCTGCCTGGTGCAGACTCGCTGTCCATCATTGTGAGAATCTTTCTTCTCTCTTGTATACCATTGTTCTTGTCAAATATCAACTGTCATTAGGTACGACTCCATTTCCATTGTGCCGTTCAATTCCTATTGTTCAATTGCGCAATCAATGAGGCAAATTCATTGACTTCCTATCGTACTGTGATCAACAACACAAACCCTATTGTGCGAAAGGCTCTGTATTGTTCTCCCGCAGGCATCTTGCGCATACAAATATCAGCAACCTCCCTTCCATTTCGAATCCTCACCCCACATCAACTCCAAACACTCACACTAGAACAGATCCAATCCTCAAAACTCAACGCAACGCACATCAGGCTTCGAAGCTTCCGAACCCCACACAACTTCGATCCACAATCCAGCAAGATGTACTCACTCAACAACGTTCTCGCCGCTTCGGCCATCGCTTTTTTCACGACAACAGCAAGTGGACACATGATCATGGCTACTCCACCACCATATGGTAGTCCTGACAACTCGCCTCTTGTTGCCGACGGCTCGAATTTTCCATGCAAGGCCACGAGCAACAGTGGTGGAACGGTCACCAATATGGCTATTGGCGCCCCTCAGAAACTCTCCTTCTTAGGCGAGTCGGTACATGGGGGTGGCTCATGCCAAGTCTCTCTGACCACGGACACTCCTGCAACGAAGAACTCTAAATGGATGGTCATCCACTCCATCGAGGGAGGATGCCCTGCCAAGAACGTCGCCGGCAACATAGGTGCGGACAATTCAGCCGCCGCTCCTGATCCTGATACGTACAGCTTCTCAATTCCTACGGGTGTCGCTCCCGGCGCTTATACACTTGCCTGGACCTGGTTCAACAAGATAGGCAATCGTGAGATGTATATGAACTGCGCATCAATCAAAGTCACCGGCGGATCCAGCAAGAGAGACACTTACCTCAACGAGACCGAATTTGCCATCCCAGAACTCAGTGGCAGAGACACACCCTCTTTCCCCCCAATGTTCGTGGCTAATATACCCACCTCTGACTGCCTGACTGCCGACTCCAAAGACGTCCAATTCCCAGACCCAGGCACTTCGGTCGAGAAAGATGGTGTCGCTAGTAACCTAACACCCCCCACTGGCCCCAAGTGCGGCAGCGCAGGCAGTTCAGGTTCGGACACTCAAGCTGCCTCGAGTGGTGGTTCATCAGCTGGAAGCGGCTCCTCAGCAGCTGCCGCTCCCTCTGTTGCTTCTCCAGCCGCAGCTGCACCATCCGTGGCTGCCTCAGGGGCTACTTCTCCATCCGCCGCCGCCCCAGTTGCCTCTGCCGCCGCTCCAGACAGCCAAGCCGCACCTGCCGCTGGAGGTGCTTCCGCCGCACCATCTGCTGCTGCGGCCCCAGCCGTCGCCTCCCCGGCCACTGCCCCTGCCGCTTCCGCCGCACCGGCATCTGGCTCAACATCATCCTCTGGTTCCTCTTCGGGTGGCTCTTCCTCTTCTCCTGGCGCCATGCTCTGCAGTTCCGATGGCAAGCAATTTGCCATCTCACCTTCTGGCGGTACTGCGCCTGTTTATCAACCAGTGGCTGCCGGGACGACTTGTACGAATGGGGCTATTGCCGCTGCGAAGATGAAGCGGTCGGCAAAGTTTGGGAAAGGATTTTCAGCTTAGAAGTAGCGAGCATGGAAATAAGGGGAAATTGTGATTGAGTTCCCGTATGGGTAGCAAATAATTTACAGTCTTTTCAGAAATGTGCTTCCAATTGTTATCTGAGCAATCTTTGCCTAGAAGAGTGATAGAGAAACAAAAAACAATAGAATTCATGCCTGCCCAAAATAATTGTAGCCTAGCGATCTTTGCTTAGAGAATTAAAAAAATAGAATTCATGCTTGCCCAAAGGCTGAAATGTCTGTAGTTCCCATTATAATTGTGGCCCTAGATGTGCTTCCTCTAGATGTGCTCCCTAATTGTGCATCCTGGCCTGATCGATGCCCAGTTTTTGCCTAGATAATTGCTCTAAATGGAAAATTTTCATGTTTCGTTATCTTTGTTCTCTAGTTTTAGATAATTCAAGACTTATCTTTTATAATATTTAATTATTAAATTAAATAAAAATAATTAAGTATATTATATATAGTCTTTAATTAATACTTTTACTTTAGTATACTTTTATCCTTAAAATTAATAATTCGAGCTAGTATATAATAGTAATTAATAATAG